>JAFVLL020038025.1:0-32166 GCA_021397915.2 Tor tambroides
CAAATCGTACTAAATCGTACGAGTGAGGTCGTACGAATTCGTACGAATTAGCCACCTCGTAAAATACGTACGAATTGCCGTGAGATAGCGTTGTCCAAACCCATTTGATGAATATTTCAACTGTTTTTGTCCATGCAATGAAAGTCAATATCAATTGCCCTCCCCCATTTGACCTCTTTTATTGTATGGACAATTAAACATAAAAACACTGAGACATTTATTAAACCCTACTGGTCATTCGGCGATAGCAATCTATTGACCTGGGCCCGTATTCACAAAACATCTTAAGGCTAAAAGTAGCTCCTAACTTGCCGATTTAGGAGAAAATCTTAAAAAATAGTGGGCATGTCAGTCCTATATTTAGGACTCCTAAATTTTTGCTCTAAGACTATTTCACAAAGTGTTTTAGCGCTAAAACTAGCTCCTAAATCTGAAACGTTAGAAGTAGTGAAGAGGACTCATAAGTCACTAAGACCAACTCACAACTATCCTAAAATGGCTGTTGCCAGGAATCTGCCTCAGAATATAAACATTTTGAAACATTTGATGATAATGAGCTTTTAAAAAGGTATCACCTTTAGGGTTTGGAGGTTATCCCAACTCCAAATTTTCCTCTAATTATATCCTTTTCATTAACCAGTTGGGCAAGAAGTAACAGCTGTTCTTGCGCCCAGTTTGGTTTTCTTTTATGTTTGCATGTCTTACTATCAGCCATGATTATTCTAGCCTACTCTGTTAATTAAAAGGCTGTTTATATGCATATCCGCTATGAGAAGCATACATGTAAGAGGCTGACAATTAGCTGAATATATACTTGTTTAATTAGTGACACTTAGCCTGCATTTTAAAATATTCATTTGAATGTGGCAATTAACATTATTTTGAAACCTTTATTTGGATATGGCAACATAATATCGTCCGTAGCATCCATAGCAACGAGGTCAACCCCGCCCTTACTCTTAGCTTAAGACTTCTCTCTATTCCTTAGTAAGTTTGTCTCAGCAGCTTTGTGGATTGGTTTTAAGAGAAAACTCTTAGCTAAAAACCTTTAGTGGTAAGATAAAATGTTTTGTGAATATGGGCCCAGACTCTTTTCATTTGGATATTATCAAATTTCCGACAGAAGTCACTCCTGATATGCTTGACTATGTTGCGTCGGTGATAACATGATTGGTAATTATCACTCAGTGAACTTATAGGTACCAGGTGCAGTTAACTGGTTTTATTCAAGTCAAAAATATCTTTAATATGAGAAATAATGACTGGTTTCAAACTGGTTTCTTAAAGACTCTGTCACTGGTTGGCCAGACAGAAAGCCCCGCCCCCAAATCAACACTATTTATTAGCCAGTGTTGCTGTTGTTGGGCAGGTTGAGATTTTCAAACAAACAAGAGGAATGTTTTGATAGTACCACAGAGCAACAGTTTTCACATTTTTCAGGTAAATATATCTAGAAAGGGTTTACTTTTAGCTCTTTATACGTAGTAAGATAAAAAGGAGAAAGCATCTTAACTAGGGCTGTCAGTTTAAGACGTTAACTTAATTAATTAGTTATAAAAAATAAATAAATAACGTGATTAAAATATTTTAACGCAGTTAACGCACTGGCCCCGCCCCCCGACTTGTAGTCATCTTACATTTCATACAGTTGACTGTTGACAAATATGACGCAGGGCAACAACTCCATAAATGCAGTTATGCCCTAAAATTCAAGATATTGGTGCAAAAATGCCGCTGTATGTGTTTTTGTCTCATATTTATATCATACCATAAACGATATCACAGGAGCAGTGAGAGCAGTATCACACGAGTGCTGTTTGTCCCGAATATCATTTAAATGTGATTTTATACAATAAGAAGTTGATATTGGGTTATATTTTAAACACAATATTATGTGTTTTTGCTCAATTTTGCAGAGAATATAATTACCTTTAAAGCCAGCTATAGCAGAATTGCCGTGCGTCTCCGAACGACACAGCGGTGTTTAGTTTCTGAATGATTCCGCGTTTTGAACGAATCGTGTGAACCGATGATTCAAAGGCCCATTCATAAAGAGAGCCGTTTACTTCATTCCTGAATGTCCAATCTTATTTTGTAAGTGACTTTTCTTTCTGTTTTAAGGATGCTTTGTTTGGATTGTTTGACTATTCAAAAGAAAATACAGGAAAATATTATGCAATTAATTTATGTTTTCTATTAGCTAAATTTCACATTCATAAACAAAAGTTTACTGGCTCTAAACCTCTATTTTCTTTGTTCAAAGTTGATTTAGATCAGTATGTGGAAACTATCCAAAATTCTGCTAATTTGAAAGCTATGAAAACTGTATCTCTGTATTCATCCTTTGTGTCTTCTTAAGATGTAATTTTATTACCTTATTTTTTTGCTAACCCTGGCAAGTGTGAGTGTATATTCTTAAATTTTATTTAAATTTTTTTATTTAATTTTTTTTTATCTTTGTGTATAATTGTAAATGTTAATGTTTGTACTGTTTAATAAAAAAAATAAATAAATAAAAAATAAAAAATTCATTCCTGAATGAACCAGCCGTTTGAAGGAATGGAATGAATAAATGAATGACTCATAAAGACATTTACTGCCACCTGCTGGCAGATTTAGTTTCTTATTTTTGAGTATCAATCAATCAATCAATCAATTAATTAATTAATTAATTAATAATAATAATAACAATAAAAAACATTAAAGGGATAGTTATTAAAGGGATAAATTTAAATTCTGTCATTATTTACTCACCTTCATGTCTTTCAAACCTTTCTTTTGTGGAACATAAAAGAAGTTATTTTGAAGACTGTTGGTAACTAAGCTGTTTTGGTTACCAGTAACTTTCATTGTATGAACAAACAATACTGAGATGTTTCTCGAATAATCTTCTTTTATGTTCCATAGTTTATCTTAGGCCGTTGTATCCTAAATGTTTATGTGTAATACATTTTTTGATGAATCAATTAAATTTTTCTAAAGCTACAATTTGTAATGTCTACATAATCCTTTCTCATTTAACACAAAAATAGCTTTAAAAAAATCATTTGTGGGTATTTTCACAGTCAAATTTATTTTGCAATTAATTGTGATTAATTATATTAATTAATCAAAACATCATGTAATTAATTAGATTAAAAATTTTAATTGACTGACAGCCCTAATCTTAACATAAAAAATTATATAATTCTCCTTTGAAGTAACAACCGCACATTTTCTTTTAAAGGGAAAGTTTGCCTAAAAATTATACTTTACTCACTCAGTCATTACTCACCCTCATGTTATTCTAAACCCATTTAATGAATATTCAATTGTTTTTGTCCATGCAATGAAAATCAATATCAATTGTCCCCCCAATTGACCTCTTTTATTGTATGGACAATTAACATAAAAACACAGTCAATTTTTAAATCCTACTGGTCATTCAGTGATAGCAATCTATTGACCAGACCCTTTTCAGTTGAACATTGTCATATTTCTTACAGAAGTCACTCCTGATATGCTTTACCGAGTTGCATCAGTGATAACCTGATTGGAAATTATCACTCACTGAACTTATAAGTACCAGGTGCATCACTTTATTGTGTTTTTTGACATTCACAATAGTGTAAACGTCAGATTTACATGTTTTATATTGATACAATGGCAACACCACATGTACATACCCACTCAAATTAATCAGTACATGCCAGGGCCATTTTTAGCCATGTGGAGTGTGTGTGTGAATTCCTGTGGAGGGGGATGGAGCATATAACCATGTTGCACACACATGTTGCTTTTAATGATGGGTTTTTGATAAAAGAGCTTTGGATTAGGCATAAACTCTTTTTCATTTATGGTATATCATCATTGAATATCACCAGCACTCAACAGTTGAGCTACATTGGCAGAAATGTGTTGCCTTTAGTTGTGCTATCTGAGAATTTCTTCAGAAATTAAAAGAGATGTATGAGAAAGATTAACCAGAATAAGACATATACCCTTGTGAAAAACCAGTACACTTTAGCATACTTTAAAAAAAAGAATATTTAGTATGGAAATAATATATTTTAAAAGAATATCATTAAGTGGGAACTGAATGTAATGTTTTCAAACACTTAATAGCATCATATTTTGATATATTTACAATAAATTAAAATGTATTACAGTTTAAATGTATATTGAATACATTTGGTTGAACTTAAGAGAGCTTTTATTTGAAGTACAGTACAAGTGCACATTCAAGCACACTTCTTTTTCCCAAATATATCCAGGTCCATAAACATAAAACCCCTCCAACATATAAATTACAAACATACTCTTTAAACACATTGTTCTTGCTCTAGATGAGAAAACAAACTGAGATTCCAACGTTTTTTGACGTTGTATGTACTACATGTGAAATTGTCCGTGGGGGAGAAGTGTATGTTTATTCTTTTGTATTTGTAAGTTAATTGCCTTTAAATTAATATATATTGAGATGCATAACAGCAGTGAAGGCTTTAAGTTCTAGTTCAGACTACAACATTCAACATGTGACATTCATTCAGTGCAATCAATGGCTCACACATGAGTCACTTTTGAGTAAATAACAAATTCTTCTGACAAAAATTAATCAGTTTCTTCTGCAAAGTTATTAAAAGAGTTTGTTGCTCATCTAAGCAGCTCAACGCAGTCTGAGTTGACCTTAGTGTTGAACAAAAGAACTGACAATACATATCAAACAAAGCAAAAGAATAGAACAATGGAGACACAGGACGAGTTATTGTCTTTTTGACTTTAGGTTATAATCACGAAGACATGCAATTAAGAAAATGCACACCATTCAACAAAATGTAAGGCTATTTGAAATGGCGTTTGCACCATTTAAGTGCTGAAACAAGGGTGGTCGAATCGGGTCATGCAAAGCACTGAAACAAAGGACTCTTGACTTTTTAAAACATATACAAATAAACAGAAAACCTTTGGGAAGTTTTGTGTAAACGAAAATTTCTATTTTTTTATTTTCATTTATTTTATATTTTTTCATCATTTTATTTTATGCTTAAACTACATTTATATGTTGGTAAATCTGTAAATAGGTGTCATTTAGCCAAAATGTGGGTGATTTAAAGTCCCACAGCTGTGACATTTATACTGTTTATTTTCAATACAATTTACATAGGTAAATTGTACCTATTTGGGCTATGAGTCCATATCTGTATATCTGCACGTGATTTTTTTTTTTTTTTTTTTTCACAAGTGTAAGTGCTGAAACCATTAGATTTGTACATATATTTTCAACATGGTGAATATTGCTATATATAGTTTTAACAAGACTCTTCTGGCAAAACTCACCAGGATGTGAAGGGTTAACGTTCTCTTCGCAGTGCATTGTGGGAGAGCGAATGATCAGCGATGGCGGCGAGACCAAAGCATCTGAAACTTTTCATTGTAACTTATTTGCATGTAACATTCCTTTCTCTGCACGTATTTATCGACGCTGCAGACGTGACGTGGGATGAAAACGGATATATTCTGTACTGTCCGTGCATGGGTAATGAGAGCATGATACATCTGAGACATTTACAGCTTATCCACACACTGTCTTCATTCAGAATCAAAAGAAGATTTGCGTGTAGACCCAAAGCGAGGACTGTACAATTAAAAAGCGCCTGTATTGTCTGTGTTGTATTGGAGTAATAAACACGTTTCTCCTGTATGTTCTTCTTTAGGTCGGTTTGGAAACCAAGTGGATCATTTTCTTGGATCACTGGCTTTTGCTAAAATGCTGAACCGAACACTGGCGGTTCCTCCGTGGATTGTTTACCGCCATCACTCGCCACCTTTTAAAAATGTAACCACAACACCTGTCACTCCTTTGATAGCACATTTCATATGTACCCTGTTAGGAAATCCAACTTAAGCTGATAGTGTTTTGGAACATGGTAGCTGGTTTATAGCTGGTTCAGAGTTATTTTAGTAAGCTATTTTTGTGTATACTATATTAATATGTTAGATTGTTTTGTTTTTATACTTCATTTTAATTTTAATTAGAGTTTTGGTGTTTTTGTTACTTGCTTTTGTCATTTTATTTTTTATCAATAATATTTCTGTTATGCTGTTATATGATACTAACCTATTTTGTTTCTGTTAGACACCAAGGTAGCATGTCTAATTTTCATTTTAGTTGCCCAAGTTTTTTTCATCTGCTAATCATATTGTTTTTAATTTCAGCTTTATTTCAATTGACAAAAAATGATTTTTAATCATTTTAGTTAAGAATAACAACATTGGGCCAAGTTGTTCATTAGGTGGCCCTAACCAGTGTTATAGCCTGTTTATTATAGTATTTACTGATATTTTGAATTAGCTTTTATTTTTAACTTTGATGTTTTCATTTTAATTTTAGTTTTTGGTCGTTTTATGTGCTTTTGTCATTTTTTTTTTTTTTTTTTTTTTTTTTAGTATATATTTCTGTTTAGCTTTGAAGTTATTTTAGTTAGTTGCCAAGGTAAGTTTTCTAATTCTCTATTTTTACTATTTTACACTAATTTAGTTTAGTTAGTTTTACAATAGCAACTCTCATTCAAACTGACCATTTGTTGGTTCATGTTGGCCATTATAGCCCAGACTTATTGTAAGTTGTTCTAAGCTGGTAGACCCTCAGCTACCAGTTGGTTTTGAAACGTAGTGGTTGATCAACCGTCTAATGACTGGCTGTCACACTAGTAGATCAATAGGAGAAAGTACAATATATTGATAAGGTATAGTATGATTCTGTGTTTCTCTGTAACAGGTGCATGTTCCCTACAGTGAGTATTTCCAGTTGGAGCCAGTGAAGCAGTACCACCGTGTGGTGAGTCTAGAGGACTTCATGGCGCACTTGGCTTCTAAGCACTGGCCCCCTGGTCAGAGAGTGGCCTACTGCTTCGAGTCTGCAGCTCACAGGAGCATGGACAAAAAGAGCTGTCCGATGAAGGTAATATAGTTGTTCGTTCTACAAGGTGCACTTCATTTCTGTCTTTTTGCTAGACCGTCACAATCCGAAAATCTCTGTATAGCTGCACATCAAACATTTTTTCTAATCTACAGTATTATGCAGCATGCTTTGGAAACACTGCCATCTATTGGACTTCTAGCAGATCTGCATTTTTTATTATTGCACAAAAGCAGCATGCATTCCTAAATATTCATGACTGTTGATTCTGATGCAGGACGGAAATCCATTTGGTCCATTTTGGGACCATATTAGAGTCGACTTTGATCATTCTGTTCTTTTTGGAGGACTGTCATTCAGCTCCTACTACCAGCCGCACTGGATAAAGAGGTAAGTTTGAGCTGAAACCCTATATAAATATAAACTATTGCACTCAGACTCCCTCCACCTTACTTTTCTCTCTCTCAAACTCTGCGTTTCTATATTTCTTCAAGGTTTCCCCCAAAAGAGCATCCAGTTCTCGCTCTTCCAGGTGCCCCAGCGCAGTTCCCTGTCCTGGAGGAACATATTGGACTGCAGGAGTATGTGGTGTGGTCTGAAAAAATGGTACAGGAAGGAGAAGGCCACATCAGAAGCCTGCTAAACAGACCCTACGTGGGAATTCATCTGAGAATTGGCTCAGATTGGGTGAGCTTTGTGTGTCTAGATGTAAATGCATAATTTCCCATAGTTCAGATCCAAATGGAATTTTTTTATCTGAAGTGGAAGCTTTTATGTGAAGTGCACTTATGAAATTTTATAATACAACATTTCATCTTATAATACAACATTCAACATTTATTTTTGAATGAAATTAATACTTTTACATTTATGCATTTAACTGACACTTTTATCTAAACCAGCTTACAAAAGAGGAACTAAGTAATTAATTAATTACCAATGCAATAAATGGATCAAAAGTGACAGTAAAGACTTTTATAATGTTACAAAACATTTCTTTCAAATAAATGCTGTTGTTTTGAAATTTGAAAGCTGTAAATAATAAATAAATTACATTGTAAAACATTAAAACAGAATTTTTAAATTTTAAATTTAATTATTTTTTTTTACTGTAATTTTCAAATAAATGTAGGTTTGGTGAGCATAAGAGCCTGATAAAAAAAAAATCAATTTTATAAGAAAAATCATTAAAAAAAATCACATTGAAACCACATTTTTGAATGGTAGCGTATATAGTTTTTATCTTTCTGTATATAAATTATTTATCCTGTTTATCCGTCTGTTATTTGTGAGTATATATATTTGCTTATTTGCATATATTTAGTTGATATAGCTTTCTTATTGCCTTAAAATAGTCTTAGATGCTGACATGGCATAAAAACAAATATATAAATAAGCAGATCCAACTGGATATGAAAAAATATACCAATTGCAGAATTTTAGGCCTGAAGTGGCTTGAATTTGATGATATATGTCATATCCTCTTATTATTCCAAACAGCAAAATGCCTGCAAGCTTCTGAAGACAGGTGATACCGGTCCTCACTTCATGGCGTCTCCACAGTGTGTGGGATACGACCGCCAAACTGCCCTGCCGCTGACCATGAACATGTGTTTACCGGATCTATCTGAGATCCGCCGTGCGGTGAAGCTCTGGGTGAAGAACACCAACGCTCAGTCAGTTTACATAGCCACCGACTCTGAATCGCACACCGCCGAGATTCAGAAACTCTTCAAGGGCAAGGTGAGGATTAGCATTTTAATATCACAGATGTGTGAACTTGATTTAGACAGAAAATAAAGCTGATGACACATTTTGTGCAGGTGAAGGTCGTGAGCTTGCAGCCGGACACTGCTCAGATTGACCTGTATATCCTCGGCCAGGCCGATCACTTCATTGGCAACTGTGTTTCGTCCTTCTCAGCCTTTGTTAAAAGGGAGAGAGATGTTCACGGGAGACCCTCATCATTCTTTGGCATGGACCACCCAGGAAAACGGAAAGGAAAAGAGGAACTGTAATGAAATGAAGATGTTACGTTTTTGTAACTGTGTGGCTGCGTGAAGTTTTGCATGTTTCAGGTGTCTGGTTAGATTTTGATTTTCACGTAATTAAAAGAAGGGAGAACAAGATAGTTGGTTCCTTAATTTTTCTGGATGCTGCATTTCTCTCATGTTGCACTACTACATTTACTGTGAGCAATCATGATATCATTGTATTATTGATATTTTTGTACTGAAACGGTTGTATTGACTGGCTCATTTGCATTTTTTGCCCCCTGTGAGGGTTGAGTAATTATAGTAGAGTGACAAGTCAAGTGTTAGTGGTTGGAAATTGCACTTTTTATAGTTGAAGGCCATTTAAGACCTCCAGTGGCATCCAGATGTGCAGTGCTCTGGTGATTGCAGAAAATGAACATATGTGTCTCTGTATGAAAGGAATGTATGTCACAGACTGTGATGTCTTATAGTAATGCAAGTTGACATTGTTTTTGAAAGTCAGTGTGAAGCCAAATAGCAGAAATGTTTTATAAATGTTTTAAGATGTAAGTATTAGTAATTTTGTACAACTTTAAATGACATTCCACAAGTTAGTTTTCAATTAAAAATATAATGAGCAGTATTTTGTGCATTTGTTTTTATGTTTGTCCTTTGGTTTTATGATCTATTTTAAAAGCATGAATGAATGAATGAATAATAATAATAAATAAAAAATAAAAATAACGGTTTCCATTGAAATGCAATGGTTACCGCACTACAAGTCAAAAGTTCGGAGTGGCTAAGATTTTTTTAAATGTATTTTTAAGTCTTATGCTTATCAAAGCTACTTTTTTGATAAAAATACATTAAAAACAGTAATACTGCAAATTATTATTACAATTTAAAATAAGTAATTTCTATGTTAGTGTATTTTAAAATGTAAACTATTCCTGTTATGCAAAACTGAATTTTCAGCAGCCATGCCTTCCATGTCACATGAGCCTTCAAAAATCATCTAATATGCAGATTTCTGCTCAGAAAACATTTCTTATTATTATCAATGTTGAAAACAGTTGCGCTGCTCAATATTTTTGTGGAAACCATAATTTATTTTGAATCAAATTTTGATGAATCGAAAGCATTGTTTTTAAATATAATAGAAATGTTTTGTAACATTAAAAATGCCTTTAACATTACCTTTGATAAATTTAAAGCATCCTTACTAAAAGTATTAATTTCTAATAAAATAAATTATTTATTGTTTTTGCAATGAATCTTTATGCATATCTATTTGTCAGTTTTAAAACTGTTGGCCTATTTATTTACATTATTATTTTTTAATTAATAAAAGATTCCATAATTTTATTATTAGTGGTGCTTTATTGTTATTCTATTGCTGTAATAATAACAAAGCATACAAATCTATAGTGCCCATTTGAAATGGCTTGGAAATGTGCAGCTTGAGTCTGAATCGATCCAGCAGCAGCAGCAGATCCATCCCGGCCTGCAGGGGGATCACAGCACAGCCTTCCCTCTCTCCGTCTCTCCCTCCTCACAGGGACAGACATGGCTGACGGAGTTCGTGAGGAGAGATACGGGCAATTTTGTATATTTCAACGCTTAGAGATTTGAGAGGTATGTGCTTCTGATGGATATGAAGGCGACGGTGATCTTCGGCGTAATTTACAGGTTAAATTGCTCGAGAGGGGAGAGGTGAGTTACATTATGCATGCATTTCTACAATGTGTGTGCTGTATAAATGACACGGTTTGTTTGCCGTTGCCAGGCCGCTTGTTTTGAGTCTCTGAGGAGCTCCATCCTCATAGATCCGTTTATATATCTTGACAAGCTAACATTAGCAATATTTTATTATTGAACTATAATAAAATATCATAATTTCAGCTGAAACGATGTTTTCAACAAAACATGTTATTAGTGCGTCGTATTTGACGCTTTAAGTCCGTTTATCGCCGTTATTTCTCGGTATAGTACATGACAACTGAGACTGAGATTGACTCAATTAAGCCAGATTTTTGAGATTAAATGATTTCGGATGAGCTGATGTGAATTAGCACTGCGGCTACAGCTAATATAGTAGTTAATAGATTGCGTTTTATCGTGTAAATTATGATTATGATCAGTCTTTGAAAAATTATAATTTGGGAATAACACAATCTACTTTTGACGTCTGTTCTTCTACAAATGTAATACTGAGTACAAGTTTGCTTGTAAAAATCATTATTTAGGAGTGGCATAAACGACTCTGCAGGTCTGTACTTGTAGAAATGTAGTATGTGGTATGTTCTAGCAACCAATTAAAGCATATCACTTTCATTTAGCTCTATGCTTTGTTTGAATAGTTCTAAAGCTGCAAAAACATAAAGTAAAACAATTTGCAATATACTGTTCCATCCAACCCTTACAAATAATTACTGTAGCAAAAGCGATTGTCAAATTACCATTGGTTGGTAACTGACAGTATTTCTGACCTAAGAACAAAAAGTTGAATGTTTTGGTATCCATCAATACATCAGTAGTATGATGTTATGAGATAAAGAGACAAAATTATGAGATGCTATGTCATAATTATGGCGCAAATCAAAATTATGAGTATTATGAGATAAAAAGGTGATTTAAAAATTCTTATTCAACTTTTTTTCTCATAATTGTGATGTAGTATCTCATTATGACTGTTTCATAGTTATGAAATAATTCATAAAAAAATCATAAAAATGTTTTTCTATTTTAATAATTTTGATTTACTCATTATTATTTACTCATCATGAAAATGAGATTCCATATATTTGTTGTAAGCTTGAAATTTGCTTACTCTATTTTATAGTTTACTAAATATGTACTTATCCAGTGTTTTTATGAAAAAGGTTACTACATATTTGTTTGTCAAGATAAATCTAGATACATATTTTCTGTATGTTTTTGGTATAACCATAATACAAGTTTGTTCATCTTTATCTCTTGACTTTGTCATTTCACTGAGTTGCATCATGTTTTGCAGGCTCTGATGCTTGGAACCCCAATATTCACTGTGAAATAAACTAGAAACTCATTAGGAGAAGCCAGCAGATACACCAAAGCCATCAAAATGTCTAAAAGCAAGAGCTCTGAATCCGTTAAGGTAGTGGTGCGTTGTCGCCCCATGAATGAGAAAGAGCGAACCGCCAACTTCGAGAGGGTGGTCTCAGTGGATGTGAAGTTAGGGCAAGTGGCCGTGCGCAACCCTCGAGGCACGTCCTCCCATGAGCACCCAAAAGTGTTCACCTTCGATTCCGTCTATGACTGGAATTCAAAGCAGATGGAGCTCTACGATGAGACTTTCCGGCCATTGGTGGACTCTGTACTTTTTGGCTTCAATGGGACCATCTTTGCATATGGCCAGACGGGCACCGGAAAGACTTACACGATGGAAGGGGTACGAAACGACCCCGACAGGCGGGGTGTCATTCCGAACTCCTTTGAACACATTTTCACGCACATCTCCCGCTCACAGAACCAGCAGTACTTGGTCAGGGCTTCATACTTGGAGATCTATCAAGAAGAGATCAGGGATCTTTTATCGAAAGACCAATTGCGCCGTCTGGAGCTCAAAGAGAGGCCGGATACAGGCGTTTACGTTAAAGACCTCTCTTCGTTCGTCACTAAAAGTGTTCGTGAGATTGAACATGTGATGAACGTGGGGAACCAGAACCGCTCGGTTGGCGCGACTAACATGAACGAGCATAGCTCTCGTTCTCACGCGATTTTCGTCATCACTATTGAGTGCAGTGAGTTGGGTCCTGATGGAGAGAACCATATTCGGGTTGGGAAACTCAACCTTGTTGACCTGGCAGGAAGTGAAAGACAGACCAAAACTGGTGCTCAGGGCGAGCGTTTGAAAGAAGCCACCAAAATCAACCTCTCTTTGTCAGCTTTGGGAAACGTCATCTCAGCGCTGGTGGATGGGAGAAGCACCCACATCCCGTATCGAGACTCTAAACTTACAAGGCTTCTTCAGGATTCTTTGGGCGGAAATGCCCGCACGGTTATGGTGGCCAACATTGGACCTGCTTCCTACAATTTGGAGGAGACTCTGACCACACTACGCTATGCAAATCGTGCCAAAAACATCAAGAACAAACCCCGCGTCAATGAAGACCCCAAGGATGCCCTGCTTCGGGAGTTTCAGGAGGAGATTGCCCGCTTGAAAGAACAGTTGGAGAAGAGGTCTGGCAGGAAGAGGAGAAAAAGGAGGAGGAGGAGGGTTGGAGAAGGAGGAGAGGAGTTAGAAGATGGCGAGGATGATGATGATGAGGAGGAGGATGATGATGAAGAGGAAGGAATGGATGCGGATAAGAACATCGCAGATTATTGGTGTGAGCAACAGGAGAAGCTGGAGAAGGAGAGGAATGCCATCATGGAGGACCACAGCCTGGTGGCAGAGGAGAAACAGCGGCTGCTGAAAGAGAAGGAGAAGAAGATGGATGATCTTCGCAAAGAGAAGGAGGCGTCAGAGATGCTGGCGGCCAAAGTTAAGGTTAGAAAGTACAGACCTTGAGTTCAAATATACTACAGTACAAAAATTTGGGGTCGGAACGATTGTTTTAATGTTTATGAACGATGTCTCTTTTGCTCACCAAAGATGTATTTATATGATCAAAAATGCAGTAATATTGTGAAATATTAGAGTTTAAAATTACTTTTCTATTTGAATGTATTATAAAAATGTAATTTATTCCTGTGTTGGCAAAGCTAAATTTTCAGCATTATTACTCCACTCTTCAGTGTCACATGATCCTTCAGAAATCATTCTAATATGCTGATTTCGTGCTTAAGAACTTATTACTATCAATGTTGAAAACGGTTGATAACCATGATAATTTTTTTTCAGGATTCTTATATAATTAGAAACTTAAAAAAAATAATAAAACAGATTATTAAGTTAAAGATATTAAGTAGATTTTTTTTTGCAACATTATAAATGTCCTTACTGCCATTTTTGATCAGTTTTCTGTGTCATTCCTGAATAAAAGTATCAATTTCTTAAAAAAAAAAAAACATACTCACCCCAAACTTTTTAACGGTAGTGTATTTATTTGTTTATTTTTTATTATTTAAAAAAAAAAACAAATAGTGAAATTAATGCAAATATTCTGTGATGAAAAAAAGTCTTTTTTGTAAATAATTAAAACAATTAAATATTAAATGTAAAAAATATACTTTTAAAATGGTAGACATTGTACCATTTTTGTGATATATTTAAAATTTAAAACATTAAATTGTAAATATAAAATATACATTTAAATTCATAATTTACTGGCCAGTAATATTGGCAGGGTAACAATTGATCTGTCCAGTCATGATGAAAAAAAAAAAAAATGTTTTTGAGTCCTTTTGTGAATTTATGAGTGGTTTTTTTTTTTTTTTTTTTTTTGAATGATTCATTAAGAGAACCAGCTTGTAAGAGTCATTTGTTTTTAATTAGACTACACTGGTTGCCCTGTATGTTGTTTTTGCAGCGCAACAGAAAAACATGTTTGTCCTCATTTTATTTCCTCATTTGTTTTATCTCCTCATGTTTAATGTACGCTGCAAACTCACAGATTTAATGAAACAAATTGAAGATTGGATAGTCATTTCAGAAACAAATTCTCTTAACAGTCCTTCCTTTATCTTGGCTAATATTGTGTCATTGTGCTATAAGGATAAATACATTTGACTTATCCGATAACCAGTTTTTCACTTTCAGGCCATGGAGAGCAAGCTGCTGGTGGGAGGCAAGAACATTGTCGACCACACCAATGAGCAGCAGAGGATCCTGGAGCTGAAGAGACAGGAGATAGCCGAACAGGTACAGTTTCCAATAACACACTGCAGAGAGATTGAGCTGGACTGCGTTTCAGTCCTCAAGGTTGTTTTAAAGGAGATGGGTTATTTGAGCCTCCTTATAGTTTGTGATGTGGATATTTTGGGAGTCTGGATTTCAAATGGAGAAAAAAAATGCTGATGAAAGCATTTGTTTTTTGTTTTTTCCACCCAGCAGTCCTGTTTGTGTTTAGTTGGAGCTGTATTTATACAGCTTACAAAGAAATTGTGATGCAGTTTGTAGCCTATCATTGTGTTCAACAATTTATTCATATCTAAACAGTGACTGGACAGAAATATGCATTTAAATTTCTAACTGTTGGGATGTTATAAACATTATATGTGACCCTGGACCACAAAACCAGTCTTAAGTCGCTGGGGCATATTTGTAGCAATAGCCAAAAATACATTGTTTGGGTCAAAATGATTGATTTTTCTTTTAAGCCAAAAATCATTAGGATATTAAGTAAAGATCATGTTCCATGAAGATATTTTGTAAATTTCCTACCGTAAATATATCAAAACTTAATTTTTGATTAGTAATATGTATTACTAAGAACTTTATTTGGACAAATTTAAAGGCAATTTTCTCAGTATTTAGATTTTTTTTTGCACCCTCAGATTCCAGATTTTCTAATAGTTGTATCTCGGCCAAATATTGTCCTATCATAACTAGGGCTGTCGCGATAACCGCAATATTGCAATACCGCGCTATTGACGGGCATAACCGCAGAGGAATGCAACAACCGCAGCAACCGCGATATTTCTTTTTTTTTTTTTTTCGTAATGTTATTCGCCTTTTTCGTTTTATACTTGGTGGATATACTGAATATAAGTAATGACAACAATGTGTACCATGCTGATTTGTACAGAGGCTCAGTAAATTTGCACTTAACAAGCCTAAACAGACAGCGAATGAGAGAGATCGACTGATTGCGTGCGGTTACCTGCGTCTGTCCTTCAGGCTGAGTAATGTATATTTGTGAAAACAGGTTGTCATGTCCAAAAATGAAATCTGTCTTAGCATCGACACGCATTGCTGGTCAGCTGAGCCTTTAAAAGTGGCCTCAAAGTTAAAATGATTTCAACAGCGTGTTTAATTACATATCTCGAATGAATCAGCGTTTTTGAACGTGTAGTTGAATGAACGGTTTTAAGACCCACTCCAAAGACAGTCCTTACCGCCACCATGTGGCGCAACAATGAAACTGCACTGACTGACATCCCGTCCACACGCAGGTGAAATATCAACAGAAAAAGTATCTTGTCAGTCAGATTCGAGGATCAGAACTAACTGATATATATATATATATATATATATATATATATATATATATATATATATATATACACACACACATACATACACATACAGGCTAACAATAGACTAACGATCTTATTGTCAGGTTTATGTTTTGTTATGTGGACCGTTATTTTGTCATTCTCTTCTGTTTACTTCACTTCCTGTTTCAACGCGATTTAGTTTCGGTTTCATTGGTTTCTGAATATGACCTCGTTACATACGTAACCATATACACAGATTTTATTTATATGTGTGTGTGTATATATATATATGTATGTATGTATGTATGTGTGTGTGTGTGTGTGTGTAAGGCAATTTTCTCAGTATTTAGATTTTTTTTTGCACCCTCAGATTCCAGATTTTCTAATAGTTGTATCTCGGCCAAATATTGTCCTATCATAACAAACCATACATCAATGGAAAGATTATTCATTCAGCTTTCAGAAGATGTATAAATTTCAATTTCAAAAAATTGACACTTATGACTGGTTTTGTGGTCCAGGGTCACATATGAGCAGTTCCACTTAGGCTTGTGAAATGCAAAGATGTTTAAAACATTCATAATGTGTGTGTGTGTGTGTGAGCAGAAAAGGCGGGAAAGGGAGATGCAGCAGGAGATGGAGTGTCGTGACGAAGAGACACTGGAGCTGAAAGAGACGTACAGCTCACTGCAGCAGGAAGTTGACATTAAGACCAAGAAACTGAAAAAGGTATCTGTCTGTCTGTCTAGATAGATAAATTTGTCTAAAATGATTTTAGGAAGGCTGTTTGTGCATGTGATCAGATGTATTTTTTAGAGTCCAGCTGTATTCTCTGGAGTCATTAGTAGTAGGACAGCTCTCATGGCAGATCTCCATCCTCCTTGTTGAGAATCATCTGCACATGACTGAATTTGACCTCCTTTTGCTTGAGTTTATAGAGCAAATGCCTTACCTATGAAGAGCCTCATCTTTTTTGAATGTCCTGTCTGTTTCTGTCTCTTTCATGTAGCTCTTTTCCAAGCTGCAATCTGTGAAGGCGGAGATTCAGGACGCCCAGGATGAACACGTCAGATACAGGCAGGAGCTGGAGCAGACGCAGAATGAGCTGACCAGAGAACTCAAACTCAAGTATGTCGATCATTATAACCATTATCAGAAGGCATCACAACATTATAATATACTAAATAAAAAATGGATATATTCAATATCAACAATTACTATATCTGCTGATAATCAATATGGTACCAGAATTTCTTGAATCCTTGCTATAAATGCATTTTAAAACGTACTAATTCATATTGTTGTTGATTGAATTGAGTCAGGTTGAATCACTGTGAATTGCTTTTGAATAGAAAGAGAATCCAGTGAATCCTGAATCGATTTGATACTCCATAAACACAAAGATTCACAGTCTTGCTCTTTACACATACGCCACCTTCTACCTATCGGATAGTTCCCACCATTTTACATTGCCACTATAAAATCAGCATGTTTTGTCATATGTGGGTTCAGTGGTCAGTGTTTGGTTTTGTGTGGAGACTGAATTAAAAAAAAAAAAGATCCTCTAAAAGCATTCTGACCTAATTAAGTTGTTGTGTTGGTCTGACTGCTTGGAAATCTGGACTCAGTGCTACTATATTACGGATGTCAACAGTTTAATACACACACACACACTCGGTAGTGTGTAAGACTCTAGTGTACTAAGAGGTCTCTGAGGTAGAGTGTCCATTAAGGAAAGATTTATCTGACAGGCTGCTTTTGAGTGCAGTAAGCAGAATAGTTTTCGTGTTAATGGCAAATATCTTGAGCATTCAAGGTAAAGAAAATAGTAAAAGGAAAGGCATTTGCATAGCATTTGCCAAGTTCTTAGAAATGTACTCTTTGTATGTTGGTTTCATAAGGTTTTGTTGTACCATTTTTAAGATAAGTTGAAATGTAACAACTTTAAAAATGTCGTGTCATGAGTAATAATAATAACACATTTTCCTTACACAATTCAGTACATGTGAATGTACACATCTAAGTATAAATTATTTTAATTTTTAAAGGTAAAAAGTAAAAAATATAATCACAGTCATGAGGGTCTTCAGGAATTTTTTTTCTGTGATGTCGCTTTCAGGTTTTTTTTCTGCATTTTGGTCGTACTATGTAACTTTTTTTAATATTAGCATTTTAACAAAATTGCTTCAATATTTTCAAGAATAATAATAATGAATAATTATGCAAAGGTTTTTTGCTTTAAGGTTTGCTGTTTTTAAATAATTATTTTAATGAGAATTATTTTCTTCATTATGAGGACAAGTTGTATCACTGACTTTTTGGAATTTATGCTGCAAAAAAATTCAGAAATTGAAAGCATGTTCATCATAGAAGTGTTTGTTCTATGTATGAATTGCATTTCAAAGAGAGAGTTGACCCAAAAATGAAAATTCTGTCATTAATTACTCGCCCTCATGGCGTTCCACACCCGTAAGACCTTCATTCATCTTCGGAACACAAATTAAGATATTTTTGATGAAATCCGAGAGCTCTGTGACCCTACATAGACAGCAAAGCAACTGCCACGTTCAAGGCCCAGAAAGGTAGTAAGGACATCGTGAAAATAGTCCATGTGACATCAGTGGTTCAACTGTAATGTTATGAAGCTACAAGAATACTTTTTGTGTGCAAAGAAAACAAAAATAATGACTTCATTCAACAATTTCTTCTCTTTCAATTTCTTACCTTTTCTCCTTCGTCTTCATCACGACAGTACAATACTTTGTTTTCTTTGCGCACAAAGTATTCTCATAGCTTCATAACGTTACGGGATAGTTCAGCCAGAAATGAAAATTCTGTTATAAATTACCCTCTAGTCGTTCCAAACCCTTAAGACCTTCGTTCAACTTTGGAACACAAATTAAGGTATTTCTGATGAAGTCCGAGAGCTTTCTGACCCTCTATAGACAGCAACGCAACTACCAATTTCAAGACCCAGAAAGGTAGTAAGGACATGGTTAAAATAGTCCATGTGACATCAGTGGTTCAACCTTTAAATTTGAAATGAGTCAAAAGAGCATGACAAAAATGAGCGTCATTTCATTGACCGTTTGTGTTAACATTTGTGTTGCGCCCACCAGACATCTGATCATAGAGAACTTCATCCCATTGGAGGAGAAGAACAAGATTGTGACAAGAGCCACTTTTGATGAAGAAGATGACCTTTGGAAAATGACCCCCATCACCCGTATTCAAAAGTATTAAGACTTATTTTGGAAAATTGAAGCTGAAGTATTTTTATGGCCATTGACATCCTTAACTATAATGTTTCTTCTTTCTCTTTCTTTTTCTCAGTGATCAGCAGATGATGAAAAGGCCTGTTTCTGCAGTGGGCTACAGACGGCCTCTGAGTCAGCACGCCCGTATGGCCATGTTGATGCGGCCTGATGTCAGATACAAGGTATGCTGACACCGTTCCCATAATCCCCCGCATGGCACCACACAAAGGCTTTGGTTACAACACTCCCTCACTATTTACAAGTGACACAGACAAGCTCAGGAGAATCGAAAGCACGTGATGTTCTTGCTCCTTTGCCTTCCAAAGTTTTATATTCTCCTCGTCCGTCTTCCAGGCTGAGAATATCTTGCTGCTGGAGTTGGACCTGCCCACAAGGACCACAAAAGACTACGAGGGGCCGGTGATCGCACCTAAAGTGGCTGCAGCTCTGGAGGACGCTCTGAGGGAGGAGGACGAGATCCAGGTGGACGCCTCTGGTCTTCGTGCCAGCCTGGGCTCCAGTCCAGGCCTAAATGCCTCAGCTGCTGGGTTTTCCAAGAAACCAAAGTCAGGGTGAGAAATTATCCCTCCAACCTCTTCCCTTTTGTTTATTTTTCACTTCTTTGTTATCCTTCCTTAATATACTTTTCGTTTTTCCCCACAATCCTCTCACAGCCGCCCAAAAACTGGCAAGAAGGTGAGCACTCCAACTTCAGCTCACAGCCCTTTGTCCGGCTCAGGGTCCCCTCTTTACCCACAGTCCCGAGGCCTTGTGCCAAAGTGAAAATAATGAAAAGCTTCACTGCTCCATATAAACTGACGGTCTTTGGCTTTGTCAGTTTTAGACAGATTTACGAAGGTGGAACATCTCGGTGTGTTGTTTGCACCCACCAATCGGCTCTCAAACTACCTTGTTTTTAGATGTCGCTTCAACTTCCCGTTTATAGCACAAAAAAGTTACATTTGGCAAGTCTTAAAGCTCACCGCGAGATGAAGTTCCACAGATTTAGTTTGCACTCAAGCAAAATGTTACGTGTTTTGTGTGTGTGTGAGGTCATTGAGACAGCAGATGGTCTCGGAATTGACCGTGCGTGTTAGTTACGTCACTGTGGCAATGTTTTTGTCTGTGTCCAGTTGTAGAATTAACAAATTTCTCACATAAAGTAGCTGGAGATGAGATTCATGCTGGTTTGGGCCACAAAAGCACTGTATTGTTGTTTGGCGAGAGAGTAAGAACATTACGTCATTGGCTAAGACCCAAAACAAGCTCTAAGCCTTTCTCGAAGACTCTTTGAGTCGCTTTGGCTGGGGGAAGGGCCCAGAAACACGCTCTTGACCGGGTTGTCAGCGCTGTATCCAGTAAGGAAAGGAGTTGGGGGTTTAAAGGTCATCACATACTAAAAATATCAGGGTTCCAAGGTGCCTTAGATTCTCTTTACGTACAGAAGTTTGGTCTGAGAGTCCCTTGACCTGATAGCTGGATAGCAGAACCTGTAATCCACACCAAAACCCCGTGGATGGTTCCTGAATGCTTTGAATTCCACTGTAAGTCTGTTGTGTCGAGCAGGCTTGTATTTAATGTTCACGGGGATCTGTAAGCAAGAGTTTGACATGAGTAAGTCTTATTTCTGTCTGTTGAACTGTCAAACCTTGAACTAGTGAAGGTAATACCATTGCCTGCTGCTACTGTAGGGTTATTTTACCCCTTGTGTCATAGCATATGGTTTATGTATATTGAGACATGTTAGTAAATAAATCTGCATTTTCATTGCAGTTGTATTAAAATCCAAAATAATAAATGCAGTCGTAGAGTAACATTTTAAAAGGCTAAGTTATTACCATACTAGTCGGTTTTGTATTCAAGCAATTGTAGATAGTTTTTAACAGTGGTATTTTCTTTGCTTAGATTTATATGGTTTATTTTTGAATATGTATTATTTAAAGTTGTGTACAAATTTATTTTTGCATACGAGATTTAAGTATCATTTTCATGTGATTCACTGCGTTCTTTTGTGTTAAGCGAAATACGTCGTCATGTTGGAAACGTACAGCTTTTGGATTGTCAGAACGTGTACTGCAAATCCTGATGCTGGTCATTGAAACGAGTGTGAATTTCTTCATTTAAATATGCATTATCTAATCAATATTTATGCTGCCACTCCTGGCTGTATTATGGCATAAGTCATTAGTTGCTGTTATGTTATTTTTGAGGTTTTAGCATGACATAAGAACATCATTATAGGCAAAATGAAATTGTATGTCTGCAGTCTAATACTCCACTTTCACCTTCTTCCATGTGATGCATGAGTTCAGTACTAATAACCACACTGAGAAAATAATTTTAATGTTCACGCAGATTTTGTTTTGTACTTAAATGTTTTTGAATTTGTATTTGAGTTTAGAATGCAAATGTCCTCAATGTGTTAACCATCTTTTAATTAAAGGATGATTATTATCAATTTGAAGGGTGTAAGAGCTTCTTTTTCACCCATTTATTCTGCTTGCGTTGTTATTCCACCCGTATCACAATATGACTTCAATAAGTAATAAAAACAACCAGGACTTTTTAATGTTTCCAGGTTATGGTAACACAATGATCTTGTAATCTGAAGCATTGGCTTTCAATTCCGGTTGTGATAGTGCAATTTTTTTGGATTCCTTTTTGGATTATTTTGAGTTATGCATTTTTACACCAGCCAACATTAACTTGACAGAAAATTGAAAAACAAGTATACATTTTTTTTATTGTTTAATATGTGCATTATGTGCTAGCGAAAATGTTACATTGTTCATATATTATTAGAGCTGAAGAATAACTAAAGCTGAAAGGGTTTCTGAGCTAAATGTCCCAATTCTGGATTCTCAATTTACAGTAAATGCCAGTGTTCAGATTATGTACTTTTCCACTTAATAAAACATTTAAGTTTTGGAATTTCAATTACAAACAGCAAATACATAATACACAAAATGAAAAGAAGTAATGTGCTGTCCAGTGCGCAAACTCAAACTTTATTGACGGTTCTGTCACCTACAAGCACAGTCATTGCAAGTAAAACCTGGTAGATATGCTTGTACGTCAGATGAGTAAAGACTTTCCTTACGATAATATCCTGGATTTTATGGGCTACCTAAGCGTTGGTCTCATGAAGGAGAACTAAAGAGAAAAGCTCCTGCACTGATGAAATGTGTAGAAATCGAACCTGGGATCACACAATTGCCAGATCCAACCATTGGATGCTCAGAATAGTCTTCCTGTACAGAGGTTACTACCACTGTGATATACAAAAAGCAGATCATTTTCAACATTTTTGGTCAAAAAATAGAAAGGTCCTAACATTTTGGTCTTTTTGTTCTGTGAAGGAGTTAAAAAAATAACATGAAATAAAATGTTTCCTAAAGTATTCCTGAGTAGGGCCAAAGATTCCGAGCACAACGATTGGAATTCGTGAAAAATACCCAAGTGCTTCAAATACATTGAATGTTTGGTGATTACCAATAAATAGAATTTTACTAAAAATGTTTCTCTTTATTTTCACACAATCTTATTGTAAAGCTTGCGATATGACACAATGAACATGTAAATCACTGTGTGTATAATTCTGACGGATGAAGATTCTTTAGTAACTGGGTGCAAAAACGATGTCTGCCTTCATACGAGCATGGAATAAAGTTACGATGCCGCGTCAAATGTAACGCTACCAGCAACGGTAATCAAATTTAAATGATGTAAAACGCGTCATACCACCACAAACTCCAATATACTGACAAAATGTCGGTGCGCTACGGCAGTACACATGCAGACGTTATTCAGTATTTCGGAGAACACAGAAGAGGCAAGGAAAAGAGTTCAACAGTGGAGGGCCAACTTTGGGGTCTCGTGTAAAGGTGCGGTCACATTAGCGAAATTTCGCAGGCAAAGCAAGTCCACTTTCAAACCAAGCAGTTTTCTGTAGGTCAACGCAGCGAATTACCAACTTTGACACGAAATCTGGATGAGGAACTTTTTTGTACTCGCACTGCTCGCACAGAAGTTACTTTCAAACCAAGCAGCTTCCATTTGGCTGTGGGAAATGTGCTTGACCAATGTGAACGTGAGCAAAATCTGCGCGAGGAACTTTTCCGTCCTTGAGCGAAACTCCCGTTCGCACAGATTTCTATTGAAATGACTGGATTTCACCAAGCTAGGGTAAATGTGACCGCACCTTAAAGCTATAAAAAAAATTAAATCCACCATATCAAACTATGCCACATTCCAAAATGACGCTACTCTAAAAGAGCTCACAGCAACAAGGAATTCCCACAGGGACAATGTATCGTATCGTAAACTTTGATCATCTCAATTGAGGGGAAAACGGAATTGAAAAAGAGCTGCATGAGCTCAGGCGACGCTGATTATTCAGGAAATGAGCTCAGTCCTTCAGTTCCATCTCTGTACATCCCGAATCAAGGAGCTTTGCTTCTCAAAGGGATATGGATATCATGATGTCATTAATTGAGGACTTAATTGTCATGCTAATCCAGAGAGGAGAGGAGGAGGAAGAAGAGAAAGGCTTTTCTTCACGTCTAATCGTCTTAGCGCTACACCGCACGTATTATCTCTCTCCACGTCTCATTTCTCCCTGTAATACAGCAGATACATCTTCAGGGGTTCAGGTAACGGGAGTCTTAGAATCTTCTCCCTCAGAATATTAACGGGAGGCTCTGCACGAGCGCAGCCGCTTTTGCTTTTCTCCTCTTCGGTGCCGCCACATCCTTCCTCGTCCTCCTCGGGCAGGTCTTCTCTCACTCGGCGGCAAGCCCTTTCCTCTTCCTCCTCCACCTCCTCTTCTTCCTCTTCCACTCCTCCGGGGTAGTTGCAATCGTCCATGGCTGTGGGAATCATGGAGTCGTGGAGAACCACGGAGTTGACGCACTGGCGGTAGAAACGGCGGCAGAAACGGCGGCGTTCGAAGCGGGGCCCGTAGCGGTGCATGGCCCGGGCCCCTGGGAAAGACACCCGTCTCTTTGTGCGTCCTTCCCCCATAGCTATGGGCTGCCGCAAAGTGTGGCGAATAGCAATCCGGGACAGGTCCTGCAATGTCCGCACCTCAAAAATGGCTGCAAAGCAGAAAATGAGAAAAGTTTAGTTTTGGCTCTGTTTAGCATTTTTAATAATACAAGTTTAACAGTTTAATAATACAGGGATTCTGCAGGATTTATGAAGGTATCTAAAGAATATCTAAAGATTTTTAAATCAAGATACATTTAGTCGAGAATCAAAATGACATAATATATTAAGACAGTCCTGTTTTCTGTAAAACTGATAAAAATGTGAATTTATGATTAAAACAAGAACAAATATCTGCTAACTTAATTCAGAGGGAAAACACAGATGCCACTGGCAGATATTTGTTCTTGTTTTAAGCGTAAACTCATTAATTTTTAATAAATTAATTTTAACTTCAGTTTTTTAAGACTTTATTTTATATTTGCATCAAGTAAATGTATCTTGTTTTAAGAATGTTTCTTAAATCAGATATAACGTTAGATATTTTTATTAGATTTTTTTTTTTCCAGTTCTTGCAACATTTAATGCAATGACTTTATGAATTTAAGATACTCTGCTCTGATTTAAGAACTTTTTAAGGCCTTAATTTGTGGAAGAGCAAATTAAGACTTTTTAAGACCTGCAGAAACCCTGTATTAATGATAAAGTTGTAATAATAATAATAATAATAATACAATTCTAACTTTTATATATTTAATATAACTTTTAATATTTTTTACAGAATATCACAATTTTTCTTCCATGTTTTAATTTTAACAATAAACCTGTTATGCAGTACATTGTTTGCAAAAAAATAAAATGAATTGCTAAATTTTTACTTTTCAAAGATTAACTGTTGATGTTTTATGCCTTCACTGGATACCACCATTTTTGATAACTAATTAATTCATAAAGTTTATATAAATAAATTATTGCATAGTATATTATTTTTTTTTAAATACAAAAATGTTTTTAGATTCATAAAAAACTGTAAATCATCACATTTGATTAAATAGTCATAATTCAATAATATCAATAGAAGAGAATGAAGGCCTCTTCACACCAAGAATTTTGTAACAAGATTATTGTAAATAACATATTTAGGTAAATTTGTACTGCGATCACTCTGTTTTTATAATGGTAATTTCCTTATTTTTCCACAATAGGGGGATAAGTCTTAGTGTAAAAATATAACGGATTCACAGTGGAAAAAACAAACAAAAAAAGATTCTGAGATTTAAAAAAAAAAAAAAAAAAAAAGAAAAATTTCCAGATAGGGCATGTTCACATCAATGATAACTATATAAATGCCCACACCAACAGACAAAAACATGCTATTTATTATAACCGTGAGCTGCTATTCTCTTAGCATGGTTACTGAAACTTTAAAAGTATAGTTACTGCTACATTTATAGTTGTGGGTGTGAATTACTCTTTACACTGTAGTAATGGGTTGGTAGTAATTTTGTATGACAGCATGTAAACGATCAGAGATTCGCTTTAATTTGGGTATACAAATACTTTCAGACAATGATAAAAATGCTCATTAGACTTGGTGTAAATTGTTTTGGTGTGAAAAATCATTTGCATTCAGTGTCCTTGTTTGTACTGGACTTGAGGCGGAGGATTTGTCAGTGTACTCACGTAAAGGAACACTCCTAGGTCTGCCATTGACATTCTGTTTGGGCTGAACGAGCGGGGCAAAGGTCACAGCAATGATTTTCTTGGTTTCCCAGGAGCTCTGACCTGTGCGGGTGATCTTGGTCAACTGCAAAAGAGTTTCTAATTAGTTACACTAATTACACATCATCCCATGTGAATACTAATTACACTTGTATGTACATTGATTTTGTGTGAGTAAAATGCAAATACATTTAAATAAAAATGGGACTTTAGGACACCATGAAATCAAAGTATGCGTTTTGTGGCTTCAATGTCTTTAAAGGGATAGTTCACCCAAAAATGAAAATTCTGTCATTAATTACTCACCCTCATGTTGTGTCAATCCTGTAAGACCTTCGTTCATCTTCGGAACACAAATTAAGATATTTTTGATGAAATCCGAGAGCTTTCTTACTATCCATAGACAGCAAGTGTACTACCACGATCAAGGCACAGAAATGTTGTGAGGACATTGTTAAAATAATCCATGTGACATCAGTGGTTTAACCGTAATTTTACGAAGCTACGAGAATATTTTTTTGAGTGCAAAGAAAACAAAAATAACTTTATTCAACAAATTGTGTCCTCCGCCTCACCCTGGCACCATTTTGGAGAGTATCACAACGCATGCACAAAAAGTATTCTCGTAGCTTCGTAAAATTACGGTTGAACCACTGATGTCACATGGAATATTTGAACGATGTCCTACCTACATTTCTGTGCCTTGATCATGGTAGTACACTTACTGTCTATGGGAGGGTCAGAGAGCTCTCGGATTTCATCAAAAATATCTTAATTTTTGGGTGAACTATCCCTTTAAGCTTTGAGGTCATGCATTTGCTCGTTTATTTTTTTTTTAACAAATACACACATGTAAACTTTACAGTCTTTTCCTCACAGGAAAATAGGTCAAAAATATTAAATGCTCATCTTGCAGACATGGTCATTTCAAGTGTCCTTTAAAACCTGCTGTGCAATAAGAACACATTAACTTGAATGATGAATAAACATGTTCCCACCTTCTCCTCCAGGGGGAGAACTAATATCCCGCCAACCTTTAGCAGGTTCTTCATGTAGTTCTCATACTCTTTCTGAACTCCTGCTCCACAGTACACCCTGTCATACTGCCGGCTCTCCGGAGGGATCTCCAGACAGTTCCCCACCACAAAGGTCGGCTCACAGAACTCAAACCTGTGGCCATTAAACAAAATCAGGTCATTAAAAAAAAAAAAAGACAATTAAAAGCAAATGTAAAGCTGCATCACAGGAAATGACTCACTTGTCAAAGCTGTCGCTGGTTTTGATAAAGTGGTCAAGTTTCTGATATGCATAATCAACCACATCCGCATGCAGTTCCACACCGTGATTCACACCAAACGGACCTGGTGACAGAAATGACAGATAAGTATTTTTATATGAAATAAGTATTTTTTTTAAGTAAACTATCCTTTTAATTAAAAAAAAAAAAATGCAGGTTTTGGCTTAAAACAAGGGGGAAAAATTGAATTGGGTAATAAATTCAAGAATTCAAGATAAGATTTTTTTTCTTTTTTTTTTAACAAATAAAATTAGTCAAGAGTGACAGTGAAGGCATTTACAATGCTACAAAAAAGGTCAAAATTTTCAAATAAATGCTGTTCTTTTAAACTTTATATTAATCAAATAAACCTGAAAAATAAAAATGTATCAGTTTCCACAAAAATATTAAACAGCACAACTGTTTTCAGCACTGATAATAATAAAATATTCTTGAGCAACAAATCAGCATATTAGAATGATTTCTGAAGGATGATGTGACACTGAAGACTGGAGCAATAATGCTGAAAATTCATTTGAATAAATTCCTTTTTAAAATATTAAAATCATTATTTAAAATTGTAATGACATTTCACAATATTACTCTTTTTACTGTATTTTTGATTTAAAAAATGAAGCCTTTTTGAGCCTTCATTCAAAAGTAAAATAAAATAAAATAAAATAAAAATCTTACCAACCACAAATATTTCAACAGTAGTTTATATTTTCTTAATGATACATAATTCCACTTCTCAACTAAATGTATCTTTTTAAAGATGTTTTAAAGATATTTTTCCTGGAAAACAAGACAAAAATACCAATAAATAAAATGTTTTTTTTGTTTGTTTTTTTTGCAGTGCAAGTACACTCACCCAGTATAAGGCCCACCATGGTGCTGAGATAACCCGTCCCACTGCCCAGATTGAGAAAAGACAGGCCAGGCTGCAGGTCCAAGGCCTCCATCACCTCCGAGTAGATACATGGAGCAGACAGATGGAGGTTTCCATGCCTCCAGGCCAGGTCTTTATATGCACTGTCACGGTACTCCTCCAGGTAATAGTCTGCTCTATCAATGGCTCTGAAGGCCCTCTCCACCAGCTCTGAGCGGATGTAATGGGCCTCCTTAAGGTTGTCAATCAGCTCATCGTTGTCTTCACCTGCGCTCACAGCTCCACCCATGATGAAAGTGGAAGAGCTTCTAAAGACAGTCCTGAGGTGTACCTATCACTGTCTGGAGGGGAGAGCAAAGCATCTCAGATCAAACCCAGAATGAGTCGACACTACAATGGTAGAACATTCTTATTGAGCTTCATAAAACAGAGTCTGATATATCAAATAACAAACATGAAGAATTCCTAATCGAACAACAAAAACTGTTGAAACTGTTGAAACTCATGTTTTATTTAGTTGTAAATGACACCTCCAACAGACTGTTGTCTGGCAGGTGGGAAGAAAGCAAAGAATGATAATTAAGACAGTTAAATCTTTAATGAGTCCCAGCATGTCGGATATCTGAGGTGGGCTGATATGCCAACAAACTTGACAATAAGACTCGCACTCGCCTTCAACTCCTTCTCTTGCACTCTGTTTTTAGAGGTCAGACAATGCCAAGTAAAAAGTGGCACGCTGTTGCTTCCTGACTCGAACTTTTGGCAGCGCCTCCATTTAGAGCAGAGATATGGTTTGTTTGTCATTTTGGAAAGCAGACAAAGAGCACATGGGTAGCTGACGCATTACATGTCTACGGACTTTTTTAAAATCCAGAATTTAGGTTCAAATTTAGACGAATGCATATGTGAAAGTGTATATTTTTGGTGCTGTTACTCGTCATTATTTCTTTTAAGTTTTGTACCATTTCAACCATCTTATTCCATTATTATTATCTTATTCCATGATTATCTGATGAATAGAAAATTAATAAGATTTTAAAAGAGCATTCAAAAGAGCATTTATTTGAAATATAAATATTTTGTAACATTATAAATGTATTTACTGCCAATTTATTGAGTCCTTGCTGAATACAAGTATTAATTTCTTTATTAAACAAACAAAAAACTTACACCAAATGATACTACATTTTTATGCTACATTTAATATTTTAAGGTACTGTTATTAATGTGTTATTAGGAAAACCATGATCACAGCACATGTTAACATATCAATGGTCACATTTGTAAACTACAGGAAACTTCAGACTTAGTTTTAATGAATAACAGACTGACTAATAATATACAATTGCCAATTTTAAAGTATTGTTAAATGAAACAGGTCAACAGTAAAAACAAATATGACTTGTTTTGAATTACCCTTTCCCTACAACCACCTGATGGTAAAAAATTACCTCATGCTACCTCATTGTTTGCAACTTTTGGTCTGATTGAGCAACTCAGTAATTATTGACTCTGTAATTTCCACCCAGTTACAATTGTGACCAGAAATGCAACACATCTTTTTTTTTTTTTTAACTAGGCTATCAAATGAGTAAAATAAGCATGTGCCAGGAAAATATGAGCTCATAAAAAATACATGCATAATAATTACGAAATAGTATTGTTTTGTAATATAGATTTAAACAAAACTATAGCAGGTCATGTTAACAATCCACAAATATGTTAAATATGACGGACTTATAGGTCAACGTAGGTAACAACAAAAGCACAATAGACTAAATGATCAGGAATGCAAAATGGTGGACTTGTCGCTTCTTTTTCTTTCCAGATAAGTTTCAATGAGTCTGTAAAAATCGAACTCACTATACAATGTACATTATATCACAAAGTCTATCACTTTGTCATTTAATCTAACAGATTGAGATCGTGATGGCACCCGTCAACTATTTATAACGAACAACCGTGTAGCATGTGACACCACAGCACTGTGACACACGGTACCGAACATCAAATTCAGCAAAACAGTAGCAAACCGATCGCGCCGTTACATTACACGAAAAAAACCCCACATCTGTAAAACGCAAAGCAGCGAGAAAACGTGTAAAAGGATTCACGCAAAAATGACGCGAGCGCTCTACATGTTGTAACCCAAACCGTCATATGTAGGTCACGTCTGTATTGTGCATTTAACAACAGTTAACTGCAGTCTGTCAATGCACGAGGAGAAGCTTTGCACAACCACCGACATAAACAAAAGAGTCTCCGGCCACATTGGCACTCGTTGCCGCTGCGCATTCTACATCTTACCGTGTGATTTCCGACCTCAGCGGTTGTCTCGTGCAAACCAACAATTCCCATCGATTACATTAACGCGTATGTCGTGTATTTGGATCCAGGCACAATAATGTCTAACTTGACTGCGAAAAAATTGATGCGATGTAAACATAAACCAGCTGACGCACTGACGTCATACGCACGAAGACGTCAAATGCATTGTCGCTGCATTTCGTGGAGATTCGATTCATCTTAGTGACTCGATTCTTTTAAATCTTTTCATCAAAAAAGATTTGTTTAAATTGAGATTCATCATCGGATTGTTTAAAAAAAAAACTGAAACGTTGCCAGATATATATACTAACACATACACACAAATACACGGCACATACACATAAACATAAACATATCTGCACATTCAAACACATACACACGGAATTTACAAATAGAAGAAAAAAGGAGAAATAACAGTACTGGTTGAGTAGTCGTTCATTGTTTCGCCTGAGGCAATCAGTGAGTTTTGATTCTGTGTTGTTAGTCAATGAATCATTTATTCATTTGATTCTTGATTCATTCAATTCTGTAATTCGTTCCGACGGACTTATACTTTATTAAAACTTGCGAAAAGTATTATAAGCGTTTTCGCCACAAATAATAATAGACTATCTACTGTATAATTGTCTTTTTCCATCTTGTCCAGCAAGACAACAAGTCTAAAGACTCGTTCAGTCGGTCAACAGATCCAGAGATGCCTCGTTCAACGCCGCTCCGCTCTGAATCTTGTTCAGACTCCAAACACAGACTCGTCGACCTGACAACTGCTTCTTCGCAGTTCGCTCTTTATCGAAGGTAGGACACAACAGTGAACAAAATGCGTCCACTGCATGGTACAGGAACGTTTAGTTTACTAACAAGATTAAGTACAGATTCCCTCACGAACGAAACATCAGTAGAACATACAAGTTCAAAAAATCCCTCATACACCATTTGAGATTCATGTCAGAGCACTCAAAGCGCAAATGAGTGCTGCTTCTAAACTTTTTAATCACCTGTAGATTCATTCAAGCCTGATTTATCTAAATGCGATTCTCTAAACTATGTACTATGTTTAGCAATGCAGATATAATTTCATCCCACTTCTAAAACGAGTGTCGTTATTAGACACCGCTGGAAGGTTTTATATGAATCCTCATTATGCAGAGAGAGTGTTGTTTTGAGTGTGGTAGTGTTTCTTGTCTCCAGCAGAGGTCAGAATGTAAAAAGCTTAGATTTACAAATGGTGGCACACTTCCATCTGTTTGTTGTCAGTCTATAAAGAGACTAATTTATAAGCCAAACAGACTGTAAAAATCTCTCATCACAGCTAGAACTATCATGATGCTGACAAAGATGAAATGTATTAAAGAAAATACTAGTCAATTGGCATACACTTGTAATTTTCTGAATTTCAGTTGTCAAATTGATGAATCAAGACAGGTGGAATCATGCAGTGACCAAAAAATGTAAAACAAAAAATTTAACTTGTGTTTGTATCCGAACTTTTGCCTTTAACAAGCGAAAAACAAACACACACATCATGTAGGAAGTGTATACTCAAGAAAGATCACATTATTTACTCTTTATTTATGTTTTCCATATATAACACTGAAATGAACGATACCTCCACAAAACAGACATTATTGTTCTCTTTTAACACTGATATCAATGAGCACAGGTACAAGGATACACAAACACGGTCACAATCC
>JAFVLL020038026.1:0-24320 GCA_021397915.2 Tor tambroides
TTAAATATGTAAAAAAAAAAAAAAAAAAAAACTTTAAATTCTTATAAATATACATATATAAACTACTAAAAATTACAAAAACACAACAAAATTACTAAAACTAAATTTAAAATGAAAACAAAATTAATTCAAAATGTTAATAAAAACTATAATAGTATCTCAGTGATACTTAAATAACACTATTATTATTATTATTATTATTATTAATTTTTTTATGCTTATACAATTCTCCATTTTTCTCAAACTGGGGTTTGCAACTGCAGAGGATTTGTTAAATAATAAAAAAGTAAAATTTATTAAAAATAATTTTGCTAAATTGCTAAAAATACATTAAATAAGTATTTTATTTGTTACTGTGCATGTCATATCACCATTAACATGAACATGTGAATGTGTTGTTCATTATTGAATTAATATCTTAAAATCTCAGGGAGCAACTTTGAGTAAATATTTTAGGTTAAAGGTGTTCAGCTGACAAAAAAAAAGTTTGCAAACCTTGCCCTGGAGAAACAGGACATCATGAGGAACCACTGATCACTTCGGTGCACTTAAAAACATACAATATGAATGGTAATAAAATTTAGTTGGTTTTTTGGTGCCAACGATTGTTGCACATATGTTTCGGAGAAAAGAAAAAGTTTATTTAATTTATTTCACATTTTATAAAATATAATTCATTTAAAGATGTTTTGTTATTATTTTGAATATATATTTCTAGCATAGCGCATATGAAAAACTATATCTTGTACAAAAAAATCTATTTACAGAACTATTATAAAGTTGTTCAAAATGTCTTTAACTTTTTGTGATACCAGCTAATGGCATGTGAAAATGTACCAGCCATAAATATTTATTACAAGACATACAAAGGTATTTTTATTAATACTAAGCCTGAGGAATTCAAATTTCTGACACTATGCAAACTTAGTCTGTCGTTTAAGCGTAAAAGGATCTGTATTCTTTCTCTTTAACATTATTTTTCTTAGAAAAGCATTTTTCCCCCCTATGACAATAGGATTATTTAGCATTTTATCCTGGATATGTGTAGCAAATGCTCTTGAAGGTTGTTTTGTCGTACAGCATCACATACAAAATGAGCCTCTCTGTCTCTTGTCACATAAATATGAAGACGCATTATGATTTTGTTTTTCATATTTTGTTTTGGTGGCTTAATGTGAGGAACATTCCACATATGTGTCTCCACATGGTGTTCTGGAGAAAACAGCCTTTAGGCATGATAGATAAACGTCTGATGGTAAATCTTCCACTGAAGAAAGAACCCCGACAGATGTTTTCTTTTGTAGATGGTTTATAGGACTTTGATTTGAGTCGCTCACGTAATTTACATCAGTGAAGATTAGACTGTCATTCCGACTCAAACCATGTGCAACTATGTTGCAATTCCTAAAATGTTTTATTTACTTGCATTTGCCCTTGGTGGGTGTTCATTTTGGATCCTGGCTGTTCCGCCCTGCAAAGGCAAAGCACAGTAACTACACACATTGATCACATGGGATCTGTCCTGTGATGGAAGGATTTGTATTAACAGAGTGTGAAATGAATATCAAGTACATCAAAAAATCAGTCATAAAACCTTAAAGCCATTTTTTCAGCTCCAGTGTTGGTGTAGCTATCGAGTTGTGGTTTTGCAGAGTAGTAGGACGTTTAAAGGAAATCTTTGTTTAAAAATTGATCTAATTGATCCTGATTGATTTCCTTCACCTACTCAGTAGCAAAAGGTTATTCCAGTACTATGTATACTACCAGTCAAAAGTTTTGAATAATTAGGATTATTAAAAGCAAGTAAAAAAAAAAAACTCAAATAATGTTTATTTTCAAAAAGTACATTGCCGTTCAAAATTTTTGTGTCGGTAAGATTTTTAAAAATGTTTTTAAAGTATGTAATGCTCACCAAGGCTGCATTTATTTGATTAAAAAATACAGTAAAAACAATTTATTAAACTAAATATTATTATAGTTTCAAATAACAGTTTTCTATTTCAATATATTGAATATATAATATAATTCATTCCTGTGATGCACTGCTGAATCTTCAGAAATCATTCAATTATTATCAGTGCTCAATTATTAATAATGGTTCTTATTATCATCGGTGTTGAAAACCATTTTTGGTGGTTAATATTTCTGTTCAAATATATTCAAATAAAAATTGGAAAAAAGTCAGTTATTTTAAATTGTAATAATGCTTTTCTATTAAATTTATTCATCTTTTTTGATTAAATAAATACAGCCTTGGGGAGCAGAAGAGCCTTCTTTCAAAAACATTAAAAAATCGTAATTATTTCCAAACTTTTGACCGGTATTATTAGTATTGTAAGTAGATTTCATGATAAAAAATATACAACATTCAATGGGTATAAAAATACTAGTATTTTTTCTAGTTACAGTTTATCCTGTGGAATCTTATTCATTTCCCATTAGGATTCTTTTAGGTTTGGTTCCAAATGATAAGAGAAATTCCAGAAGGAATCCTGTGTACATTCCTTCAGGCTTTTGTGTAAGATGAAAACTCTAGGATACTGAATAATAGATCTGCGTGTGTATGTTTAAGTTTGCTATAGCCCTTGGGTTCTACAAACTTAATGGACCTTGGCCAAACAGTGATGTAGCAGTTGATCGATACAGCACCGAGCTCGCTCTGTGTGTGTGTGTGTGTGTGTGTGTGTGTGTGAGCGCAAGTGTGTGCTGCTGTGTTTTTCCTTTGTTGCTGGACTGAGAGAATTGATATCCTACGGTAAAGTCACTGGCTTAGATCCTGTCCCTGTTGATGTCCTTTGTGTCTGGACTCAACTGAAATAAATGTTTTTCAGCTTTCACCTTAAGTAAGGTGATATTGTGTCAGCGCTGAGGAACAATGCCCGTCGCAGATCCGAGAGCGGGCGCTAGATGGCGCTCTCAGCCGCGTCAGACTCCTCACATGACCCCGGACCTGAGGACATGAGCTGCTCAGACTCTTTGTTCTGGAGTCAGTGTGTCAGTCAGCTCGCAGACGGGAACAAAAGCATACGGCCCCTTTAGGACTGACCTCGGATCAGACGTTTTCTATTATTCATTGGGTCGGGTGGAACTGTAAAATTAAATTAGTGTTGCAGATAATTCAGTCAAGTGGATCTTTGTTTCCATCTGTCTTTTTAAACAATCCACCCACTCACAAAATCTTACACTTGCATACATGATTCGTCTGTCCGGTGTTTTCAGCCCTTTTGTCCTCACATTTTGTCTTTCTTCTCACCTTCTCCAGTAGGTGACAGCCTGGAGTAGAGATGGGCGGTATGACTAAAACCAAAGTATGATTAATGTTAAGTCACTATAATGATAAATATATAATTATTTTTTAGTTAAGAAAGCAAAGAAAAATGGTTTATAATTGGGAAAAAAATTAAGGATAACATAATTATTCTTTAAAAAAAAAAAAAAAAATATATATACACACACATATATATATATATATATATATATATATATATATATATATATGTGTGTGTGTGTGTATATATATATATATATATATAATATTGAATAATATTATTTAGTAGTATATATAGAAGTTAAATATATTGTTATTCATTATAATGTACATATCCTTATACACACACACACACACACACACACACATATATGTGTGTGTGTGTGTGTGTATATATATATATATATATATATAAATTTTTTTATATATGTATACATGAATACATTATGCATTTTTAAAGCTGTATAGTATGTTATGTTACTTTAATATATAAATGTGTATCCAAAATGTATAACAGTAATAAAACATACTATACAGTATTAAAAAATTATAGTATTAAAAATGTATGCATTGTGTTTGTGTGTGCATGGGATATTACGTTTTTAATGTTTAGTATAAATATAACAACAGCCTTAAAAAATAGATACATTTTTCATGGTCTTGGCACATCAAACAACAAATCATTCATGCCTACTATATATGGATATGTCCACCGGTTGACACATGTCTACCGTCACATGATATACCCCATCCTGCCGCCCGGCCTGGAACGATGTTAGGGCCTTTGTTCTCACCCTTTGACCTCACCCTCGCTCTTTCATGTCGAGCGGGTAGTCGTGACACTGGACAGTCGACGCTATGGCACGCCGATGTCAAAGTGAATTATCTGAACTTTAATGGGTGGAGAGACAGTTGCACATTTAATCATTAGAAGCAGATGGCCTGGGCAAACCCACACACTGTTGTTTTGATAGAGGGGCCGTGGATCATGTGTAGACGCTTGCAGGCTGCATGTAGCGTTTCTTCGGCTGCAAGAGCTCCTGTGTAACATTAGACTGCAGATAATAAAATCCATGTTTGCGCAGAGCAGGAAGAGTGATTAGAGACGTGCATGTGACTGTCAGAACTCACACGCAAGAAACACGGTTCTGGAGCCAGTTGCTGTCTTGGCAGTGTTGAGATGGGAAACTGTAAGCTGGTTAAACTTTATAAGTCAAGATGAAGTGCTGTTTTCAGTTTGCTTTTGCAATGTGATGTATTACATAGCGCAACAGAATATTCAATGGAAAACTTAGCTTTTAGGAAATGATTGGATCGTGAAAAATTGGCTTGGCTGAAAAGACAGGTCTTTGGAGAGAAATATATACAGTATGTGACCCTGGAGCACAAAACCAGTCTTAAGTCGCTGGGGTATATTTGTAGCAATAGCCAAAAATACATTGTATGGGTCAGTATTATCCATATTTCATTTATGCCAAAAATCATTAGGATATTAAGTAAAGATCATGTTCCATGAAGATATTTTGTAAATTTCCTACTGTAAATATATTAAACTTAATTTTTGATTAGTAATATGCATTGCTAAGAACCTCATTTGGACAACTTTAAAGGCGATTTTCTCAGTATTTTGATTTTTTTGCACCCTCAGATTCCAGATTTTCAAATAGTTGTATCTCGGCCAAATATTGTCCTGTCCTAACAAACATACATCAATGGAAAGATTATGTATTCAGCTTTTCGATGATGTATAAATCTCAATTTCGAAAAATTGACACTTATGACTGGTTTTGTGGTCCAGGGTCACACACATATATATATATATATATATATATATATTTGGATTTGATAGTATTTATTAATGCTCACTAAGGCTGCATATGTTTGATGAAAAATACAGTAAAACAAGAATATTTGTAGAATTTAAAATAACTGTTTTCTATTGTAATATATTTTAAAATGTAATTTATTCCTGTGATGCAAAGCTGAATTTTCAGCATCATTACTCCAGTCTTGAGTGTCACATGATCCTTCAGAAATCATTCTAATATGCTGATTTGCTGCTCAAGAAACATTTCTGATTATTATCAATGTTGAAAACAGTTGTGCTGTTTCATATTATTATTCGGGGTTTTTTGTGTGTGTGTAAACTGTGTAAGCACTTTTTTTTTCAGGAATCTTTGATAAACAGAAACTTCAGCATTTATTTTAAATTGAAATATTTTGTAACAGTATAAATGTCTTCAGTGTCACTTTTGGTCAGTTTAATCTATCCCTGCTGTAAAAAAAATAGTCTTATTGATGCCAAATGTATGCATTCCCTTATTTGTCAGGATAGTGGAGATATGACAGGAAATTACAGGGAGACAGGATTAATGTACAGAAATGAATCAATCCTAGGATCAAATGTAGTAAATTGGTAAATCAGTATTTGCTTAAATAGAGTCAGTTTTGATTCTTTGTTTACGTTAAATGAGTCATGGGAGCAGGATTTACTTGGTCTTTTGAAATTAAAAGAATGGATTATGAAGATCTGACTTCTGTCCATATTCCCCAGTGCATTGACTTCTACTGAGCGAAGCTTCAAGTTAGTGTTAATGCTGACTATGTTGTACGCAGGTCAAGTGTGGTAACGCCATGCTCAAAGATCAGAGTATTTCAACTTTGACCCCGTCTGACTCTGACCTCTCGAAGTGCAGACTGGCAATTCACATTGTTATCATTACATAGGCGGTGCTGGTGTGAAAATCAAAGCAGGATAGAAGAGAAACTGTATAGATTTGTATAGATTTGTATTTTTATCTCAATTTCGTCAATTTCAACTTTTGTCATAATTATAACTTTTTTTTTTTTTTTTTTACTTTTTTTTGTTAGTAACATGCTAATCATGATAGAAACATGCTAGCGACATGCTAGTCATGCTAGTAACATGCTAATATAGTATATAGTACGTTTTTGGTAAATCTGGATTTTATGTGATAATTATGAATTTTTATCTCACATCTAATTTTAATTAGATTTAATTAAATTTCCTAATTAATTTTTTTTATCTCATAATTGTGATTTTTTTTTTGTGTCATAATTATGACTATGAATTATGGTGTAAAGTAAAATATTTACTTTTTGTATGATAATTGTGACTAGTAGTTTCTAGTTTCTACTTTTTTATTTTTTATGATTTTTTTGTCTCATAATATCTATTTATGGCATAAGTACAGCTTTTGTCATTATTATTAATATGCCCTTTAATCAAAGATGTTTACTTTTTATGTTATAATTATTACTTTTTTCTGCATATTTTCTCATGAATTTTTGGTCCTGTTTTAGACTTTTTGTGTTATAATTTTGACTTTTTTTCTCATATTTTTTTACTATTTATCTCGTGTTTTTTTTTTTGGTCCTAATTTAGTCTTTTTATGTCATTATTATCACTTTGGATGTCATTATTTGGCCCTGATGAACGACAGTGTGTTATGAACTGCGCTGTTATGTAGAAGTCAGTGAATCCTTATAGGGGACATTTGCAGAAGTCTTAAAGGGGACCTATTATGCCCCTTTTTACAAGATGTAAAATAAGTCTCTGATGTCCCCAGAGCGTATATGTGAAGTTTTAGCTCAATATAACCCACAGATAAATTTTTACAGCTTGTTAAAATTGCCAATTCTAGGGTATGAACCAAAACGCGCTGTTTTGAGTATGTTGCTTTAAATGCGAGTGAGCTGTTGCTCCCGGAGAAGAGGGCGGAGCTTCAAGAGCTCAAGCTCTGCATTAGCAGTGCTAGCCTTTGCAAATAAACATTCCACTATTAATACAAGCCTGTTATCTTTACAGAAAACTACTGGGTTTCAAAGTCAGTCATCTGATTATACTGTGCATAATAAATTCGCATTTATGAATTACACAGACGGGGAGCACGGCGGGATAAAAATAACAACATAGCTGGTCTCATGCTATCACAGACTTTATAAGTCCCACTTCTGATTATGAGCTCGACAACTTCAAGCGATCGACTCACATTGCTTTCATACGCAACTTTTAACTAACGTTACCACATTCCTATTCACGATCATTCTGGCAGCACTTGAAGGCAGCATCAGTGCAAACACACAAGAGACAATGGTAGCTTTAGCAATTAGCCTTACAGAGTGCCAAGAAGCTCTTTCAGAAAGGCAATTTGGAAAACAAACGCGTGATACTTACTTTGTCTGGAGCTGACGTTCGTGCTCGAAACGTTGGTATTGATTCCTAAACATATTGGGGACCTTACCGATTTTTTCCGGGATATTTCCTTCAAAAATGAAATTTAAAACACAGTGTCCTCGGCTTAGATGAGGGGAGATTATGGCGCCTCCTATGTTCATCAGTGCATCCCAAAACACAACACTTGTAAAGCCTCTTTGGCACTGATATTGTGTATATCTCCAGTAATGGAGGACCGCAGCTTCTCACTCAGGGCTGTGTTTATGCTAATAGGACAGAGAGCGTCACTAATGGGCGGGACTTTTTCCCCTCAGTGACGTGCACAGAGGGAGAATCTGAAACAGCTCGTTTGGAGAGACTGTTTATGATTTATTGGTTTTATAAAAAAATGAGTTGGTGGATTTTTAGCATTATAGGCTGGTTGTTTTCACACACTGCGGCCACACAACTGTGTTCAAACAGCTTATAAAAGTGAGTTTTGCATAATAGGTCCTCTTTAAATGTACAATAGCTAGAATTAGGTGATGGCCATGTAAAACTAAATTATGATTTATTTTTTAAGAAAACTTGATTGAAAGTTAATTCTTAATGTTTCCTTTAACTTTTGAACATACTTGTGAACAGCACCCGTGAATGTGTGCCAAACGACTTCTCTTCCCAGCGCCATCAAACCACCTTTTCTGCTCAATTTCCCTCGCCACTTTTGATGCTTAAATGCCTTCTACTCCGTGTGTTTCGAACGACGTCCAGCTCGATGGAGATCAACTCCATTTCCTTCGGGTCTGCTAGAGCCATCGAGGGATGAGTGTGATTTGTGAACGGAAAAAGAGTTGGGCCGCGGTAATGTACTCCTGTTTATTCAGTCTAACATCATACTGTTTCCTTCAATCAAGAATGCTGCGGTTAATATGCCACTGTATTTCGGCCTTGACCGCCAGCTCCCTGCTTCTCCTCCCTGGCAAGTGTGAGGAAGAGATTCAGAGAGGAGCCGGGCGGCTCCCAGTGGCTCTTTACTGTGTTTGTGGGTCTTTTTATCTTCATTGTTTGCTTGTGTTCACTCTCTTTCTCCAGATAGACACTCTCTCTTGCTGTCATTGTTTCTTTTTTCACATTCCCTCTCTCTCTCTCTCTCTCTCTCTCTCTCTCTCTCTCTCTCTCTCTATGTCTGATGTTTTTTCTAAGCTTAAAGCAGTCAGCGTCAGGGTATCCAGGCATAAAGTTTCTCCCTGACCTGAGATGATCTTTTTTCTGTCTCATGTCTGTGGAGTCTCTGACCTTCACACACAAACACATGGGTGTTTCTTCAGCTACAGGCATTTTTGTGTTCCTTTTGTTACCTTAAATCTACACAGTCCTCATATATATATATATATATATATATATATATACACACACACACACACACACACACTCACATATATATGTATGTGTGTGTGTATATATATATATATATATAGAGAGAGAGAGAGAGAGAGAGAGAAGGTTATCTAATTGAATGAACTGAATTTCAATGTGATTATTGTATATCAATACTTGCTCAGCTCTTAAATAACGATAATATATTGTTGTTTATTTCTGTATCCATTCACAATTTGACTCATTTTCATTTGTCAGAGAAGAGCACATATTTCTTGAGATGAATATTAGAAAATAAATCTAATTATATATTATAATTAATATATTATATTTAATTTATTTTCTAATATATATTAGAAAATACTTAGAAAAGATTTTCACCAATGTGAATGCATACGTTTTAAGAATATTGTATACTATTTCCAATCTGTGAACATATCAACATATAATTTATTTTATTTTTTATTTTTTACTAAAATCCTAGCTGTGAAGTTAGCCTTAGCAAGACAAATGAGTTGGCTGTTTTATTCTAAAAATGCTTAAATTGTCATTTCCGTTGTAGAATTAGTGGTAGTTTGAGATGGGAATGACGTTTGTTCATTGCAGTTTAGGTAAAAAAGAAAAAAAAAGAAAAGACAATTCTCCTATGGTGCATGAACTGTTGGACAGTGTTTGTAGACAACTAAAATGAATGAGTGAGTTTGAAAAGGTTATTTAAGGGAGTTTCATTTCTCTGGGCCAAAAGTGCCCATATTTAAAGAAACACCCATATATTTGTTTTCTTGGCTCTGTGAGTGAAGGGTGGGGGGGTGGCGAGGTCTGAAGGATGACATCATCTCTTGTGAGTACAGCTTTTAGCTCGTAAATGAGCTTTCTTTCATATTTTCTTTCAAAACATCATATCTATACACGATCGTCCATAAGCACATTAGCCTGACAGCATCAAATGCATGTAGAGGCTCCCACATCAGCTGACCTTTGACCCTCTGGAGTGAGCTGATAAAACTAAGAGAAGGGGGCATTGCAAACACAAAGAGGCTGAGAAAATGGACACAAAGCGTTCGTTTAGACCACAATGCATCTCAGATTTCAGCCTGTAAATTTGCAACGGCAGCAGCTGCTAGTGTTATACCCTGACCCACATTTAAAAGGCACCGTTCCAGCCTTTACATATCAAAACAGTGTTATTTAAGCAAACCCAGATATCCTGTGCTGGAGGGAGACTTTGGCAAAAGCAGCACTGCTACTTGTAGTTCATTTGATCCTTCGTCTTGATTTGATAGAGGCTTCTGTTGAGTGAGTTTTGTGAATTTTACGAAACATGCCAGGAGGAAACTGATGTTTGCATGAGAGAATATTACATTTTAATAATAATATTTTTATGTCTTTGTTTGTAATAAAGTGTTTATTTAAAATCCATATGTGGATACCTGTTAGACTGACTTGTAGTCTAAATACAATTCCTACATGTCCATGTTTCCAGAATTTTTGATGTACATTTGCATTTAAAATGCATTTGTTTTCAATGCATTGGTGTGAATCTGAATTGAATTAGTTTAGTTTAGTAATTTGGAAAGGGACAGTTTTCAGTTTTTAACATAAGTGTTTCCATTTAATGCATTGTATTAGATTTATCCAGAGGCTAAATTTTCATCCGCTAAACCAGATTCATTAACCGGATTGATTTAATTAATTTAATTGACCTAAAAAATAAAATAAAGTAAGTAAATTAATAAAAAATAAAAATAACAATAAATAAATAAATATATATGAATTGCCTATATACACAACTGTTTAGAAGTTTGGGGTCAGTATTGTTTATTTATTTATTTTTTCAGCAAGAAAATTTATCAAGACATTTATATTGTTACATTTATATTTATTTATAGTGTTTTTCATGAAATGCTGTCCTTTTTAAATTTTCTATTCATCAAAGGGTCCTGAAAAAAAAAAAGTATCACATTTCCACAAAAAATATTAAGCAGCACAACTGTTTTCAACATTGATAATAATAATAAATGTTTTTTTGTTTTTTTTTCAGCAGCAAAACAGCATATTAGAATGATTTAAACATTTAAACAAACTTTTGAATGGGAGTATATTTTGGCAATTCCAAAAAAAATATTTTGCCGTATTTAAACATTAAAAAAATACGAGTAGTTATGCATTTCTTTCCGTTCATTATTCCTCGGTTCAGATTTTACATCCAGCCTGTCACCTCAGTTCACTTTGAGGAATTGAATGGCACACGGATGACATAAACTCAGGTCAAGTCTGCTAGTTTACTCTCCTTTTTTCCAACTGAATGAACTGCAAAGGAAACCTGCAAAGCACAAATGCATTCCTCCACCTTTGGGGTTGCCATAGCAATGATCAATGTGGGTCAGTGTGTGTGTGGTATGTGATTTGGCGTGTGGGAGTGTTGTCAGCCACTCTTACACATGCCCTGCATGGAACGCTAATATGTTGGCTCGTCTGATTGGCTGCTGGTGCCGGGGGTTTTTATTAATGGCACAAGGCAGTCGGTAGGCAGAAAATTGGTTGGGCTGTTCAGTGCTCACATGCACAGACACACACATGAAAGAAATAATATATGAGCAAATTAGCTTTAGATTGGTGATAATGCTAATTTCAATATCAGTTTATTTGAAAAATGTGTGTAAGCATGCAGATGTTTACATTATTAATAAAATTCTATTTTGGATTTTATTAGATACAACAGTGGCAATTTGGTCAGATTTGTGTACTTTGGTCGTCTTGAGCCCAAGAGTTAGTGATATGTCTAATTATTTTTATAAAACATAATTGCGTAAAATGTAGATATTGAATTGGCAGATTTCCATAAGAGTTGTTTTCTGCGGAAAACATCTGTAGTTTAATGTCTGATGAAGTGTGTTTTGTGAGTAGATCGTGTGTTATGTGTACAGCTTTAAAAACAATTTAGATTTCCATTCTTCTATCATTTTTTCCCTTGAGAGTATTAAAAAACAATCCCTCTTGTGGTTTTTAAAGACTTCGCTCTGTAATGGTTCTGTAACCATTACTTCATGACCACAGTGGCCGAGCTTGTAAACGAGCTTCATGCTGTTTCCATTATTGCCAATAAGCGACACATTCAGACCTTTGAAAAGGAAAACATGACGATTCGGAGAAGGACTGAAATGAAACACTTGACACACGCAACATGATTGAAATACAAATGGAGCGGAAGTTGAAAAAAAAAAAGTGGAAAGTGGGTAAAAACCTATTGAGTGTGATTAAGACCTAAAACAGTTTATTTGTGGTTGATTTCGCAGTTGTACTTTATTTAAAAAGAAAAAAATAATAGCTTTTAAAGTAGAAGACTTGAGGTTTTCCTCTGGACTGTGTCCTGTTTTAATGTAATTTATGCATCCCAAATGTGTGATTAATATTTCAGCATGGCAGTGTTCTGTCAAATCATCATAACTAGCTTTGTTTATGACTCTGAAGTTACAGCCTGCACTTTCCATGAATAAGGTACACTTTGTTCCATTACTTCTTTAGCATTAGAGACACAAAGGACAACTTTTAGACCCTGATACCCAAGTTGTACTCAAGTTTTTTTTTTTTTTTTTTTGTAATTATTTTTAAATTTATGGGAAAAATATGCTTAAGTTTGGTCCCACACTAGCTAATCCCTATAGTAACCACTGGAACCATTTTTTTTATTTTATTTTATTTTAATTTAATTTTAATTTATTTTAATTTTAATTTTAATTTTTTAAATTTTAAATTAAATTTTTTTTAGTTTTTACTAATTTTAATTTTATTTATTTAATTTTATTTAATTTTATTTTTACAAATTCATAAGAATCGTAACTCTCTTGAGTCAGCCATACTACAGCACAAGCATCGCTTCGGTCAATACTGAGCTGAAACTTTTGTTACCAATTACAGCTTGTTTGGCAAGTATTTTGCAGAGTCATAAAAAGTAAACTCGATGAACTCCACAATCATTTCTCTGGCGACGTCTTCCAACCAATTACTGCAAGTATGCCGTGTAACTACATAGGATCTATATTTAGACGTAAAGCAAAAGAAGTCACAGTAGCTGGCTGTTACGTTCCTCTTGCAGCGTCCTCCTTTATGATTTGTTTATAGTCTGTAAGCAGCATTCATCTGTCATCTCCTCAGATGGAGTCATCATTCTGCTTTAGATGAGTCCTTAATATATGTGGCAGCGGTTTGGAAGTAATCATGGTTTAAATCTTCTATTGGATGTACTGTTTAGCAGCATAAAAGCACATTATTAATGTTTTATGTGGGCTAGTTTCAAGCTATGTTAATCACTTTGGTATATTTTTGGTGTACTGAGCCAGTTCTCCTTCTGTCCAGTTTGACTTTGAGCAATTAGAGATTTATATCTCAAACAATTGTAAGAGTTTGGTGTTCTATTAAAGCTTGTCTGTAGCTCCTTTTGTTCTTGTAATGGCATGTCCGCTTCTTTTTGAAATAGAAATTCTTGAATCAATTCACTTATCTCGGCTGTTGAAATTGGATGTCTGTGATAATGGCTTGTGCAAAAAGTGCTCGTCTTGGATTTTTGGGGGTTTTGGCTATTTCTTTAAGGTTTTATGTTACATTAAGGCACTGCAGTTGGTCAGAAATATTTTTTTTTTTCCATGTTCCATGAATGATTTAATTTATTTGACCCTAAAATTTTCACTAAATTGAGGCTAAAACATGGACTACATCCATGTTCAACATCATTATATTTGGCATTCAAATAATTATATGCTATAAAATGACAAAATTGTGCAACAATTTATTACCAGGGTTGAGCAAATTTTAAAATGTGCAATTCATGAGTTGGAACTGAATCAGATATATCCAACAGGAAGTTGAATTGTAATCTGAATATAAAATGTAATTTGTATTTTATTTTTCTCATAATTGTAATTTTGTCAATTTAATTTCCTTTAAATTTTATATTCAAATTGCAATTTATTATTAATAATAAATTAATATAAATTAATCATAATAATAATCTTTAAATTGATAAATTATGGTGATTTTTATTTTATTTTTAATAGCGTCATTTGACTTCATTTCCAATTTATTTCCTCATATTTGCTATTTACTCCTATTAGCTATCTTGGGCTAATTATTGCAATTATATATATAAACAGACATATTGTTTCAGTAAAAATTGTAATTTGCTGAACATGTTTTTGCGTGTTTGTTTATTAACTGTTTGTCTAATTAATAATTGTTTTTAACCACTTATTTAGCACTCATTACTTTAACTGGGCACATCACAAAATTATATATGAGAGGTTGACCAATGAATCACCAAACAGGTGACTCGGTCAGCCTGTAATAAAGTACAGAGAAAACACTATAGCCCGCAGTACTATCTCCCACTGTCCAGTTGTGATCTTGCCAAGTGCGGTTCATAACCGTGCATTATGGTTTGTGATGTTTTCGTACCTCCAGGCCATTGACTCAGGAGGAGATCGCCCAGAGAAGGGAACTGGCCAGGCAGCGGCATGCAGAGAGACAAGCTGCCAATCAGAGCGCAGAAAGCCCCGGGTCAGCTGATGCTGGAGGGGCTTCAACCCCAGCGGCCCTGGCCAGCGGTGCCGTCACAGGCAAGAGTTTAACCCCTTCAGTGCTGCATGTATGACAGTGAAAGAGTAAATAAGCTGTCTTTGAGCTTGCATGTCACAGGCAATATCTCCTAAGGCAAATTATGTACCGTTAAACTATCATGATATGTCTATTTCATACTTTGATTGTACCTGGAGACTTCTTTATTTGATACAGTGGTTGCCGAAATAATTAGAACACTAGTATTTTCACCAGATAAAAAATGGTTTAAAGTCAGTTATTTCTATCTTTTGCTGTAGTGTGTCAGTAGGAAATATCAGTTTACATTTCCAAACATTCATTTTGCCATTAATTGTAATAATCCAGTGAGATCTTTGTTTGCTCCACACAGAGATCTGATCTCACCATCATCCAGTCTGTCTGGAGTGACATGAAGAAACAGAACAAACTGAGACAGACTAAATCCAGAAGAACTGTGACAGCTTCTCCAAGATGCTTCAAGAAACCTACCTGAAAAGCTACAAAACTGTTAAAGGTTTTAAAATGTAAAATGAGGATGCTATCAAACATAATGTCATTAATAGATTTTCTTTATCAATTAACTTCTATTAACTAAATTACATCAACATTTGGTCTGAGCATCCTTTGTGTTTATAGCAGCTTTTGCCCTAGGTGCACTTGTGCAGAGTTTATAGCTTTGCAGGTAGGTTTCTTGAAACATCTTGGAGACGTTGCCACAGTTCTTCTGGATTTAGTCTGCCTCAGTTTGTTCTGTTTCTTCATGTCACTCCAAACAGACTGGATGATGATCAGATCAGATCTCTGCGTGGAGCAAACGAAAAATCTCACTGGATTATTACAATTAATGGCAAAATGAATGTTTGTAAATGTAAACTGATATTTCCTACTGACACACTACAGCAAAAGATAGAAATAACTGACTTAAAACTATTTTTTAGCTGCTGAAAATACTGGTGTTCTAATAATTTTGGCCACCACTGTACATCAACTTTGTCCTGCAGATGCTCTGTGTGCGCAGACAGAGGCTCTTTCGGTCAAAACTGCAGTCGAGGAGGACAGCAAAGAGCATTTTGTGGCCTTTGCACGAGTCTACAGCGGTGTCGTCAGAAAAGGCCAAAAGGTGTATGTGCTCGGACCCAAATACGACCCGTCGCTGGCGCTCAGAGCGGTGAGCAGCTGCTTGTCTGTCTTCATAACCGCTGATGGTTTCCTTATCCAAGAATTAATGCAATTCATAACATAATCATCACACAATTAATAATCCTTAACCCCGCTGAACTTGAACTCGGGTAAATGAACTGCCTCGTTCGGGTTCATTTCCAATTAATTTCCACATGTTTGAAGCTGTCTGGAGCTAATTATTACATTATTACCCAGAAACTGTTAAAAGACTCTACAATTGAGACATTCGTTGAAGAGTCAGAGTCAAATTTGCATAAAACTCCACCGTCATTGGCCATTAAGAACGTTTCTCAATTAAGATTAAGAGACGAAGCGTCCACTTAAACAAAGGTGATTCAGGGCTGAATGGTAATGATTGTGACAAATATTGGGATTGAAAAAAAAAAAAACTTTTCTCATGTTACGGCACATTTAATTTTAAATATTAAAAAGGCTAATTAATTTAATTGAATTTATATAAAGAAATAGTTGTTCTTTTGAGTCTTCAATAATAATGGTAAAATTTTATATGTGTATAGTTTCACAGACACTATCTTTTAATAATAAGAATGTTATCTTAGTTACAATTTTTACAATTACTATATTAGTAGTAGTAGTAGTATATTGGAATAAAAAAAATAATGATCTTTTTAATATATGTATATAAAAAAATATAAACAAATATGTCTATATTATGATATGCCGAATGTATTATAATACATATCTGAATAATAATAGTAATAATGATCTTATTTACAATTTACAATATTTACAATTACTGCATATGATTATTCTTTAAATGGTGTATTGTTAAAATTATTTAATTTATTTTTATATATAAGCAAATATATACTGTATATAATATACAGAATATATTATAATATATCTCTGAATATAATAATAATAATAATGCCTTATTTACAATTTACAATTGCATCGTTATTATTATTGTTATTATTATTATTCAAATTAATATTGTGTATTTTTATATTTAGAAATAATTAAAAGAATTTATAAAAATATTACTTTAATAATTATTTAAAAATGTGGTGGGTGTAATCATGTGTGTTGTCTGGTAATGTGAGGCCTAATGCTGATGTGGGATTTTTCTTCAGCTGCCTGAGGGTTGTTCAGTAGCGGATGTTTTACCCAGCGTCCCTCACATGGCCTGCTGTACCGTGGACAGCCTCTACCTGCTGATGGGCCGAGAGCTGGAGGAGCTGGATGAAGTTCCCTCAGGAAATGTTCTCGGTGGGTCATCTGTTTTCTTCAGTTTTCCTCTTCACAGGTTTCAGATGACTTGTTTTTGCCATTCTGCTTTTGGTTTATAATACAGTATAGTAGACTGACTTTTACTTGTGATCGCACTTCTCAAAGACAAAACTTATTCTTGCTTTATGTTTGGCTTATGCATGGTTAGGCTGAAGCTGAATGCCATGACATTCTGGTGCAGTAGTGCATTATGTGAGCGCTCAAAATAAACGTCTTTTCCACATCACAGCTTATTCTGTCCAAGAATTGGCCACTTAGATAGGGAAATACCTTTGTAAATGGAGCAACTACAGTTTGTTTGTTTTTTGGTGCTTTTTAGAGATGGGTACATCTGGAATTGACCATGCTACAATAATAAAATAGCGCTGAAGATCTCAAATATTGGCAGAGAAAGGACCAAAAAACAGAGTTTCACGGTACTGGGTCAAATGTCCTTGTTTTTCCTGGAACATAATTTCTGACAGATTTTAGAGTCATGTTTAGTTTGGTTTATGTGTGGATTGGATTAGAACTTTTTTTCGTTCAGACCAAAGACCTTCATCGTAGCGGCGTGGTGCTTTGTAAATGCTATGGAGGTTGTGTAAAGCTAGACTATAAGATTGAAGCCTGGGATTTTCAGTCCACCGATGTTAATTTAGTTTCCATAGCATGTTATTTTGACAGGGTCAGTCTGTATAGAATATTCTGGGGTTTAAAGGTGGGGTAAGCGATTTCTGGAAGCCAATGTTGATATTTGAAATCACCAAAACAAACACGCCCCTATACCCCAAAAGGGTCTCGCCCTTATTTTGATAGCTCCGCCCCACACATACGCAATCTACGCAACCGAGGCAACGATTAGTTCTGTGAAACAAAGCAAAACGATGTGTTTAAAGAGAATAAAAAATTATTTCAAAAAGATCAGTCCAGTCTGTTGTTTATTAATTCAAGCAGTGACGTTCTACAATGTTGTCCGTTGACGCTGTACGTAATCATGTCACTGGAATTTGAGTGATCACTGTCCCAACGTGCAGCGAGTCAGGGAACTTACCAGTGACCAAATTCGTGTACACGATCAACTGATTCACAAGCTCGGGAGCTAGGGAGCTGATTGAGCCGCACCCCGTGTCTACACTGGATGCTGCGCGGCGCGACAAATCTCCGACAGAAAACTGCTGCCGCGTGCTGTTTATGACGTACTGACATAAATTTCAAATGATTTTCAACAGTCGCTTTATCACGTCCAGTGTAGGCAGACTTTAGCTTTTGCGTCGCGGCGTGTCCGGTGTAGACACGGTGTTACTCGCCTATCGAGAAGAAACAAAGCAACCTCGGTGTCCGATCACAGGCCTTCTGCTCCTGGAAAGCTGATCCGATATTTACGTGGGTCCTACTTCTTGCCTTATCATTCTGCAGACGTTTTCCTCTTTTGGTTTTTATCCGCCATCTCTATCTTTCTGTCGCTCGGCTCGGCTGCTCGCTGAACGCTCTCTCCTCCACATCATGAGTAGACATAACCCTTACTGCTGATTGGCTACAAGTTTGTTTTGGTACTTGGCCCTGACTCAGTTTTTTTAAAGTGTTTTTGAAAAATTACATACCCCACCTTTAATGTCTTGTTCAAGGGTGCAATGATTGTGTGTAATTGTTTTTTTTCCTGCACGATTGTACTGGCAACCTTCTTGTTAATAGCCCTGAGCTATCAAGATAAATTTCCTACTTTTAGTTATTAAAAAACAAAGCAGACAAGAACCTGCATGTCTCAGTCTTGTAAATGTCAAGGCTTGTCATGGATGTCACTTTCTGTAGACCAAAGCAATCACATTTAGGCTGTGTTTCAAATCCTTTATCTGAGTTGATAGACAATGCCAGAAGAGAAAAGTTCATTGTAAAAAGTGGTTATAATTAATTCAGTTTTGGAAAAAAAATATCCTTAAAAAAGATATTGCAATGTAGTCTAATTTTCAGCATACTCCAGTCTTCAGTGTCAAATGATCCTTCAGAAATCATTCTAATATGCTGATTTGCTGCTCAAGAAACATTTCTGATTATTATCAATGTTAAAACAGTTGTGCTGCTTCATATTTTTGTGTAAACCATGATGTATTAGGATCCTTTAATGAATAGAAAGTTCGAAAGAACTGCATTTACTTGAAAAATAATATTTTGTATCCAAAATACAAGTCTCAACTGTCACTTTTAATCAATTACTTTAATAAAAAATGCTGTTTCAAAAACTTTTGAACAGTACTGTATGTAGAGCATTTAAAGTCAATCCCTGGTGAGGTTCTGTTTCTTTCAGGATGCTGCCTGATACTGTAAGTCAGCTGCTCATGTAGACGGCAGACAGCAAGGCAGCTCACTAGGTTTTGTAAGAGAATTTAAATGCGGCCCCATAAACAACCAGTGATGTGTTTTACAAAGAGAAGCGAATTCTTCTGGAAGTAGTTTTGACTTATAGGGGTTTGTTGCCCTGGCAACATGGGTTGAATTAGGACGTTTTGGCAGATATTTTTCATCATCTCTGTTTTGTCTGTGTTTACAGTCACAAATGTTTCAACACCAAATATGCATCAAAGTAGGTCCAAAAATACCCCGAAGGCTTTTGCTCAAAATATTCAAGTTCAAAATGACGACTTGGTTCAACAATTCCTGAATTCCCCTCCTCATTCTCATAAGTTGCCATCATCCTCAACAAACACAAATGATTACGCACGGCTTCGGCTTTCTTCAGAAATCTGTTGAACTTTTCACAGGGGCAGCACCTCCTAATGATAACTTGTTTTGTTGGAGTCATGGGTTTGAGGTTAGCATGCATTCTCACTATAAATATATACATTTATTTTATTATGTTATAATATATAATTATTTTATTAATTTTAGAATTGATATAGTTAACATTTGTTTATATTTATTAATTGTATTTGAATAAATAAATATGAAATGATATGATATGAAAAATCAAATAAAATATTAAGCAAATATCATACCAAATAAAAAATGAAATGTTTTGAATGTTTCAAAAGTCTATCATGTTTGCCCTAACTGCAAGCGACTGTTTTTAGGACTGTTGTAGAAATGTTATTAATTATTCTAATTATTTTCCTAACAGATGAACTACATAAAAAAATATTGTCAAAAATAGGTAGGTTTTTTAGGTCAAAAATATTGTCAAGTTCTTATTATTCACATAAAAAAAAATATATATATATATATATATATATGTGTGTGTGTGTGTGTGTAAACTAATATATATATATATATATATGTATATATGTGTATATATATGTGTGTGTGTGTGTGTGTGTGTATACTATATATATAGAATAAAATTAAAATAAAATATATATAAAAATAAAATTATATACACAGTTTAGTTTTCTTAAATTATGTACTAAATCAGGAAGTACATTTAAATATTTTAAATAACATGGTTGAAAAACATCTATGCACAGTTATATAAAAAGTTAAAGGTCATCTATTATGCTCTAATCAGTATAATGATGTGAGAGGAACAAAATCCCAAAACATTTTGTGTGTGTGTTGGGTCTCCAAAGGGTTAAAGTCTGTTATTCTCATATCAACAAGCTCTCAGGCTTTACATCACTAAACATTCCTAAACAACAGAGTCAGGCTGCAGTGTGAGATGAATTGGCTTTATTATCTGCGGTGGTCTTCACCTCAGTGGTAAAGAGGCGCTCTGGCTCCTCATCTAACAGTGGAAGGGCTGTGTGATTCTCATCCAGGACTCCCATAGATCTGAGTCAGCATCCAGATAGAGGCAGGAGCAATTAAATCTAATTTATGATTCCCAGCGTTCCTAGTGACATAGACGTGTGTGTGTGGGTAATGCGCTGATGAGACTCCATTTCCATTTCTCATTTCTCATTCCTCCTTCCAAACCTCAGTCACCTCTTTAATACACATTCAACTCTCGTTTTTTCTTTGTGTGCTCTGATGTGAAATTGGACTAGGTGAAACTATCAGATGTCAAAATATTTAGATTTTTTTTTTTTTTTTGCTCAAAGTTGGCCCGTGATGAACTCCACGTCGTATCACAAGAGGAGGAAAAAAACAGGGGGAAAACACATATTGAAGCATATTTTCATTTGTAATTTAGACCAGCTTTTAATGTTATTTTACATTGAATGTAAAAATTAAAAATATATATTTAAATAAAACATATATATATATATATTATATATATATATATATATATATATATATATATATATATTATTATATTATTATATTTTTTATTTTTTTATTTTTTTTTATTTATTTATTATACACACCCCTAAATTTTTGGCCCTTTGTATTAAAAAGTTTGGGCACCTCTGCTTTAGATCATTGTAATGATATGCTGACATTCAAATTTATTTAGGTGTGAATTCATATTAAGAATAGGCAGTATGACTCAAATTTAATGTCATGAGTCATTATGAGTAATTCTATATTATAATAATGGTGAATAGGTATATATGCAGTAGGTATACATTGTTTTTGCTAGAAATATTTGTATAGTAAATAACCATTAAATGATCATTAGCACGTGATTGGCACTTACATTTTGTTTATACAGGAACGAATAAAGTTACGTTGAAACCAAGCACACCATTGTTTTTCTTGTGACATTACCAATAAGTTTGATGTGTCACATGGCCCTCTTCCTATTGAAAAAACAAAAGTTGTATCCAAGATGGCCGACTTCTAAATGGCCACCATGGTCACCACCCATCTTGAGGAGTTTGCCCCCTCACATATACTAATGTGCCACAAACAGGACTTTAATATCACCAACCATTCCCATGTTATTACGGTGTATCCATATAAATGGCCCACCCTGTACATTCTTTTTGTACAGAAATGTGTGTTATTTGAGCTGTAAAGTTGTTAAACCTGTCATTGTAACATTGGAAGGTCTTTTCTAGGTGGATGATCTTCTGTTTATGCAATGTTATTCCTGTGGGTGGATTCTTATAAGTTTACCAGCTTTACCTGGTTTTGACACAAGCTGAAATATTGTAAACAACTTCACATAGACAAAGAAGTTAGGTGATTTTGTCACACGTTTTGTGTCAAACTTCATTAATTAAATCAATGTTTCAAGCAACTCGGTGGCCATATTAAGAGGTTGCATCATTCACACTGCACACATAAACAGCGCAGTGCTACTAATTATATATAAAAGTAGTTAAAACTATATTGTTCAGCCATATAGTTTGAATCCAGCCAATGATATGAATCATTGTATAATGCATAGACAAACAGAGACTTTTTGTTGGCGTGTTTTGTTCTAGTTTTGGTTATATCTTTTTTTTTTTTCTCCTTCTTGTAGTTGAGCAGCCTATATTTTATTTCTGGTAATTCAGGGTTCGTTTTACAAGAATTAGCTTTACAAGCATATTTGCTAGAACAAATTGTGCTTGTAAAGTGGTGACAGTTGTATTGAGTTTTATTGGCCGTCACAAATTATTCATGTTTGGAGTATCAGGTTTTATTGACATGAAAGCATATAATTAATGTATTAAATGCCTAGCTTACATTTTCAGTTTTGATTTATAACCTCTTATTCAATACCATTTTGAATGTTGCACAACAAAGGCTTGAAATCACTTGGGTCTCTCTGCAGTTTGCGAGGCGGTACATTGACCGAATGCACACTCCTTGTTTATTTTATGAGATTTTAATAAATTATGAAGGAGAGGCGCATTAATGTATTGACATGTTCGTCTAATGCTAGCTCAAGAGTGGAGCGCAGGCACTTGTCAATAAGACACTACGCCGTTGAGTGGACATTACTGAGCGCTATTTCATAATTCACTTTAAGCATCAGGCTCCCAAACAGCCCTAACCAGATTTGAATCGTCTTAGCGAGCGCTCGCGCGTCACACGAATCAATGGTAATGCACGCTTTCATAATGGAGATGGAGGTCAGAGATCGTCAGCTCTCTGTGACATGTGTTAGCCATAGTTTCATTGTTTTATTGTGTAAACACCGCGCTCAGTGACTGCAGCTTTGAGGGGACGTTGATTGTAGATTAGCCTGTATTCCTGCTTGATTGGGCTTGTTTTTGCAGCGAGGTGTGGAGGAGTTCAAATGCGAGAAAGCCTTTAGATGTGGATGAAAGATTTGTCTTTAAAACCACATGACAGGTTAAAAGCGGCGTTTGACCTGGCGCTCGGCTGACTGGACCCCCCTAAAGACAAAACTCAAACCAGACGCACTGTCAAAAACAGGCCCGCTCGACTCGCCACATCACATGGCTTAACGCTGTCACACCGCCCTCGAACCAAGCCAAGGAGAATAGCGGAGCGGATGAAAAATAGAGCAGGAATAAGGAGAAAAGAGGAGTGAAGGCAGGGACAAACAATCTCTTTCTCTGTTGTACGGCTTACTGAAGCTTCCTTCCATCTGCTGAAACTCCACAGAAACAGGAAATGAGGAATTTAAGTGAGATGGATTTCACTGTCCCTCTTTCTTCACCAGGGTTAGAGAGAACTGGCTTCCTTAAATTTGTGCGTTTGAATTTGAACTGAATTCCCACAGGATTGTAATGACAGGAAGAGGAATTTACTGAACTTCATCTTGTAGAAATTGTACAGTCATACAGCAGAGGATTTTCATCAGTCGTATATGAGAAAAAACCCCCAAAACAATTTAATTGTTTAGGTGTTCAGTTTTAAGGGACAGTTCATCCAAAAAACAAAAAAATCTGTCATGATTTACTCACCCTCAAGTTGTTCCAAATCTATGTGATTTTTTTCTCAGCTGTTGAACACAAAAGGGGATATTTTGAAAAATGTGGGTAACCAAACAGTTGACAGTAGCCATTCACTTCCATAGTATGGGGGGAAAAAAACAAAACAATGGGGGTTAATGGCTATCGTCAACTGTACTGTCAACATTCTTCAAAATATCTAAAAAAATAAAGAAATATAAATTCTAATAATTATTATTTTATATTAATATTTAATATTATTTATTTAGTTAGTTATTTGGAACAACTTGAGGGTTTCCATCGTAATCCTGCTTCATGCTGTTCGAAGACTTTGGGGTAATTTTGTTCCAAAAATTATAGTGAATTCATTAAATATAATAAAATATATGTTAATTATAGCTATTCATATAGTATTTCTGTGATTATTACACTGTAAAAAAATGATTGTGATTTTAACGGTAAAAAACTGTGAAAATGCTACAGTAAAAACCTGTTAAATGGTTAACGGTAAGTTCCTGTAAAATTTACAGGGAAAAACCGTAAACTGACGTTCCCAGAATTCCCTGCGTTGCATTTCAAATTTAGTTTGAATTTGATGTTTTTTCTTTGAAATAACTATGTTTCCTCTTAGTTTTTTTCTTATCAGTTATGTTTATTCAGGTTGTATGTTACATCTCATGTTGTTAAATTAATGTTTATAGCATATTTCAGTTTAATGAGTCTCACCATGATGGTGTTTAGTGCTTGTGTGAATGACACTGTGCACCTTCTA
>JAFVLL020038027.1:0-25615 GCA_021397915.2 Tor tambroides
TTTATGTAGGTTCATGAAAATAGCATTTTTTAGTATATGAGACTCAAAAGGTTTCGTAAACTGGAAAATGTGCAGTTGCATTTTTTACAGTGTAGAGCAGTCAAGTATTAAGCATTAGACTATCTTAACTGAATATAAATGTAGAGGCTTATTCAAAGGACAATGTGAAATGCATTTTGTCTCTCCTTCAGACAACACAAACTCTCTCTCTCTCTCTCTCTCTCTCTCAATTCAATTCAGTTCAATTCAATATGTGCTTTATTGGCATGACAATTGTTACAATGTATTGCCAAAGCAATACTCTCTCTCTCTCTCTCTCTCTCTCTCTCTCTCTCTCTCTTTCTTTCTCTCAAAGTAAATGAATACAGAGAGCCAGTGTAAATGGAAAAGCGGGATCAGGAGCAGGAGGGATCATACTGCGCTGCCAGGTAGCACTCCCAAAATATACAACAGTTTATCTATGTTGCACACTTGCTGGTATTCAGGTGAAATGAGCTATTTGGGTGAAATAGGCATCTCTAATATTTTTATATTTGCTGCACTGTGTGAAGAAGTGTAGCTCGTCCTCTATGAGTCCATCAACACCGAATTGTTGAACTGAGTTGATGTTTTTCTATTTAATAGTGAATGGGGTCACTCTCTTGGTTTGTTTATTTATTTATTTATTTATTTATTTGATAAGTAAAAACACAGTGATAGTAACTATCTGTTGACATTTCTGATAGACGGAAGAATAACTTCACTGCTGTCTTCTGTATTTCAGAGAGCAGAGGAAATCTGCCCAATTCTGCCCTGCAGCTGAGACTTGGGGCATGTCTGTGAATTCCTAAGATGTTTTTGCAGAATTCATGGTGGAAAATTTCAACAGGGATTTTTTGTCCCATGATTCATAGTTTATGAATACTATCGAAGATTTTCAGCCACAGTTTAATTAGAACAGTGGTTTTCTTAAGGTGACATGATTAAGAATTGTTTCCCCAGTTGTCACATTATATTTTTTGTCAGCAAGATGAAGCTTTTTTTCTAAAAGATCATGATTTTAGACTTTTCCATGTTTTATTGGTAAGGCCAAATTGTTACTGTACTTTTCCAAAATGGAGAGATTTTCACGCAGTTCCTCTTTATGATATGACAGCAGCAGAAAGTCATCTGTGTACAGGAGGCATTTGATTTCTCTACCCTCTAGGGTCAGACCCTCTCTCTTACACACACACACAAAGAGTAAAAAGATTGAATGCACGTTATGTTTTTCCAAACAAGCCATTTGCACACCAATTGTATTGTTTTGTTTTGTTTTGTTTCTGTGAAGGCAGAAAGACAGAAGGGGTCTGCTTCATTCCCCTCCTACTTTTTCTCTCTCACCCTTTCTTCATGGATAGCTTCTTTACTCCTCCCACTCAAAAGCATGTGAATAGGCAGTTGGAATTAATCAAAGAAAGAGTAAATGGATGTGAGAATCACACATTTATATGCACACAGCTTAGATATGTAAGCAAAAATAAATAAATATTAATAGATAGATAGACAGACAGATAGATAGATAGATAGATAGCCACAATCTTTATTTAAGGGTTAATGAACAAGTATATAATTAGGCAACATCACAACTTTGTAGTACATTGTTGAAGTACGGTTAAACCACTGATGGCAGATGGACTATTTTGAAGATGTCTTTCATACTTTTCTGGGCCTTGACAATGTTAATTCTTTGGCAGTCAATGGGACAATCACAAGCCTCCCGATTTTCATCCAAAATATCTTAAATTGTGTTCTGAAGACGAATGAAGCTTTTATGGGTTTGGAACGACATGGGGGTAAGTGATAAATGACAAAATTTTCATTTTGGGTGGAGTAACCCTTTAAGGACAGACCTTTGTACCGTCATCCCTCCAGTGCGTTGTTATGGACTCCATTCACATTTATGTGCAAACAGATAAACAGTTACAATTTAAGGTTACTTGGTTCAACACTGATTTTAATGTCTACGACCTGTCTGAAAACATTTTTATTTTTTTGTGATCAATTTCAATAAGTGTGATCAAAGTTGCTTTAACACACACACAAAAAAAGCTTTTTATAATTTCTGTTGTCAAAGAAATAATTGAGATACTGATTTTTTTTTTCTTCTTTCTTATAGATCTACACCATTAAGCAGTGACCAACAGCAGAGACTGCCAAGTGATATAATTAGTGAGTCAGCTTTGATTTCCAGTGCACTGGAAAAACACTGGTACACTAATGAGCTGTAGTGTGATTTTCTCAAATTTGTATGACCACTAGGGAACAGAGAGAAGAAGTTTCCAAGGAACTGAGATACTGCCACGGAATGCCGTGCATTCAAAGAAAGAGGAATTCAGCAACAGCACACACACAAATACACTATGTCGACTTAGTGGCCAGACATGATAAATCATTGCCAGAGCAGTTGACGTGAAACAGTTTGTAAGCCTTAATGAGCCTCTTATAGCCAGCTTGCTGTCATTCACTAATTAGGTTTGTTTATGCATTTGTGTTTGAGTGGGACTCGCAGAGATGGATGGAGGGAAGGGGGAGCGAGGGAATTGCTTGTCTTCTTTAGCAGCAGCAGCAGCCTGTGATGTTGTGACTGTGCAGTGACATGTCATCCAGGAGTGAGAGAAATAGGAATAGGAGATAGAGAGAAAAACAATATTTTCCCAAAAGCATCAGCCATGAAAAGCATGGAGAACATGCACGGGTAAAACTGTGTTTATGTGAGCTTTTTTTCTCTCTCTCTCTTTCAATCTCAAAGTCAGAAGTATCAGAGAAAAAAAAAAGAGCAGCCTAGAAAGAGAAAGCTCGGCACAGCAGTAAATGTACTAAAATGTACAAAAACTACTAAAACACTTAATGCACATTTCAAATGGAGAGATTCTTCCATAACACTAAGGTATCACCCAACAAACACACTTTATTACTCATAAAACAATGACCTAAAAACTCTAACAAGTAGCATTATAGAGTATTTTACAGTACTTTTCTTTAAAAAAGAGTAACGGCTTTCTACTGTTTAGAATTGACTTCAGTATGTCACATGATCCATGTCTACATTACAGTACAAAAGTAAGTTGTCCCATTTTGTATAAATGATAACGGAACTGAAAGACCCGTAGATGTTCAGCTACATCTAATTGTTTCATTAGTATTTCATTTTTTGGAGTGTTGACAGTGGTTGTGTCTGAGTGAGAAACGAGTTTCATGTGAAATATGTAGTCATTTAATGCACTTTGTGCCAAAGGAATAGAAAATTATCAGCAGTTTAGCCCACATAAACTGCTGTTGTGCTCAGTATGTGAGGAAATTTTGAAAATGTGACCTAAGTATTGAGAAATGGACCCTGTAAAATCTTATAATAGATTTGTAAATTGTTTCACGTACTTTATAGTTTTGCTTTTTATTCGAAATCCTTATTTATTTATTTATTTATATTTATTATTATTATTATTATTATAAGCAGTCAATTAAGAAGAAAACATCTATTAAACAGAAGAGCTAAACGTGATATTAGAAATGTATTACTGTGTTCTTTTGGTTACACTTTATTAAGTAACTTTGCATCTACGTGTCAGCTAACTCTCATTAATTTGCAACTACATGTCAACTAACTATCATTAAAGTATTAGTAGACTATTATTATTATTATTATTATTATTATTATTGGCAACCATGAATCTAGTAATTGTAAATGTGGTTTATCAGATACTGTGGAACATGTAAACTGTGTAGCATAAGAAAGAGAAACATTAACATTTATAGAAGAGTTTATTACTTAAACCTACATTGAATAATACCTTAAAGCAATTCAGAGCTTACAATGTACTTTTAAAATGAAGTCCAATCAAAAGGATTGCTTTATATCAGTATGCCACTGCATGACATACAGAAAATGTCAGACATACAGAAAACAATTGGATGATTGTTTTATTTTATAGCTGTATATACTTGGCAAAGGATAAAACCTTTGTCCTGGTGAATTGGTTGTGTTCTGTGAGTATGTGGTCTTTCGTTGTTGTCTGGGGGCACATCAGAATGCATTAGTGTTTACACTACAAATGAAATGCTGCAATATGTGTCATGAATCGGGTCCATGGACTTCCACTTGCTCGCCACCAGAGGTCACTCCTCCATCATATTGACTCTCACATTGCACAGACTGTTTCACATTACTCCGGACTGCATTTACCATCATTCATTGCACTAAGTACACACAGCTGTCTCAATCACAGGCTCACACCTGAGAATTATCACACAATCACACACCCTACTTAAACCATGGACTTCCTCTTCCTCTCTGCTGTGTATTGTTCTGCGTATAGCACTCCCCTAGTGTTAGCTGCCTTACCGAGCCATTCTGTGTTTTTCTGTTTAGTTCCAGTATTGTTCTGCATTTATAACTCTCCTAGTTTTAGCTGCGATACGGAACCCACTTTGTTGTCATAGTCTTGCCTTTCCTTGCCTTGTGTGCTTTTCTAGTGTTTTGATTCTTGCCCGTGTTTCCTGGATTAACCCTTTGCCTTGCCATTACTCTGTGGCTTGCCCGTACCATCGTTGTTTGACCCTGCCTGTTTATTGACAATGTTTATAAATAAAAGCTTGCACTTGGATCCGCACGTCTCCCGTCTTGTTTGCCCCGTTACAATGTGTCCCTGAGCAGCTTCAAAGCTGGACATCTGGTTGGATTACAAATGCATTTGAGTACACTTTTGGACCCCTTTTATACCTGCATTTGGCACTGTCAGCTTGTGATTGAATCACCCAAAATGAATGCTGAGACAAGTTATTAGCATGTCTGGAAAATCAGCTGTTTTCCTTGTGTGTTAAAGTGTTGTATAAGGTATAGTCCAGGTCCAAAAGGGCTTCAATAGACAAGGGAATAAGGAGAAAAGGGTTAAACAGCCTCTGATATGGACACCTCCTGATCACTGCAGTAAGCACACTCAAAAGTCAGCTGATCCCAAGTCATCTATAGCAGATTGGGTTCGTCTTCTTTTATTTATTTATTTATTTATTATATTCTACCTGAATTAAGGATATTTGTCTTGTTGTTGTTTTTTTGTTTGTTTGTTTTGTTTTTTTGGCTAATGCAGAATCCATTAACTTTGTTATTGTTTTGAACTGAATAACTAACTAACTGAATAACTGGTGTGTAAACCAGTTACTGCACATAGATGCCACCTGTAGGGTCCTGCTTAAAGAGATGTAGTAGCTAGGATGGAATGCCTGTCTGTGAAAACAAACAGTTTTCAACCTCATGGTAATTTATTGGTAATTTATTGCCCTATTTTGGATGAAAATTAAAGCAACATATTTATCAGGAGGTGTGTTAATTGTTTACTGGCTGGTACAGATGGTGAACAATGAATTAAAAAGGTTCTGAAGGCTTCACAAAAATCCTCCTCAGACATCCCAGACAAATACACACAGACACCCAGGGGGCGGCCAGTCATCTTTGCTCAGTCAGACGGGGATGGCAACATGCCATGGGGTAGAAAAAGTATAAACCACCCCACCACCAACCCTGTGCTCTGTCTTACAACCTGGGGCTCCTTCCTGATTTAGCCACCCACAGGGTAGAGAGATTTAGACAAGAGGACTAGGACAGCTACACACATGCAAGAACACAACCACACACGCTCACACTGACCTGTGTCGTATTAAAGTGGGTGCACATCAGCACATTACAGTATATTCAGTAAATACTCAGTGTATTCAGTACAGTCTATAATTTTAGTGTATGACAAGCTTTGCTCAAATCTTTGCCTCTAGATGTGATTACATTACAAAGAAAATAAAAAGAAGAAAATAAAAGAAGAAGAATAATTTCATGTTGTGAGGACAAATGCTTTTGGACAGCACAAAATACTACACTGAATAAAAAACCCTACCACACTGCCCTGCATGGTATGGTGAATTTCATATGTACATTTTTATGTTTATATCAGAATCAAGTATAGGGACTACATTTAGCCAAGTATGTAAGCTTTTGAAGAGTTTTAACAGTTTTCTAGTAGTGTGTTATTTTGGAAGATGTGGTCATTTAATGCATTGTGTGAAAGCAATACAAATGTTTCACCGTTTGGTCCATATAGATTTCTGTTTTGCTCACTGTGTTGAAGAGTTTTGACAATGCATGTTAGCAAGAAATAAAATAAAATAAAATAAAATAAATCTAAGACTCAACACTAAAAGTTCAAGAGCCTGACCTCAACTAAGCTGGAAAACACATACAGGTGCATCTCAATAAATTAGAATGTCGTGGAAAAGTTCATTTATTTCAGTAATTCAACTCAAATTGTGAAACTCATGTATTAAATAAATTCAGTGCACACAGACTGAAGTAGTTTAAGTCTTTGGTTCTTTTAATTGTGATGATTTAGGCTCACATTTAACAAAAACCCACCAATTCACTATCTCAACAAATTAGAATACTTCATAAGACCAATAAAAAAAAACATTTTTAGTGAATTGTTGGCCTTCTGGAAAGTATGTTCATTTACTGTATATGTACTCAATACTTGGTAGGGGCTCCTTTTGCTTTAATTACTGCCTCAATTCAGCGTGGCATGGAGGTGATCAGTTTGTGGCACTGCTGAGGTGGTATGGAAGCCCAGGTTGCTTTGATAGCGGCCTTCAGGTCATCTGCATTGTTGGGTCTGGTGTCTCTCATCTTCCTCTTGACAATACCCCATAGATTCTCTATGGGGTTCAGGTCAGGCGAGTTTGCTGGCCAATCAAGCACAGTAACACCATGGTCACTGAAGCAAAGGTACCAGCTTTTGGTACCTTTGGCAGTGTGGGCAGGTGCCAAGTCCTGCTGGAAAATGAAATCAGCATCTCCATAAAGCTTGTCAGCAGAAGGAAGCATGAAGTGCTCTAAAATTTCCTGGTAGATGGCTGCGTTGACTGTGGACTTCAGAAAACACAGTGGACCAACACCAGCAGATGACATGGCAGCCCAAATCATCACTGACTGTGGAAACTTCACACTGGACTTCAAGCAACATGGATTCTGTGCCTCTCCACTCTTCCTCCAGACTCTGGGACCTTGATTTCCAAATGAAATGCAAAATTTACTTTCATCTGAAAAGAGGACTTTGGACCACTGAGCAACAGTCCAGTTCTTTTTCTCCACAGCCCAGGTAAGACGCTTCTGACGTTGTCTCTGGTTCAGAAGTGGCTTGGTAGCCCTTTTCCTGAAGACGTCTGAGCGTGGTGACTCTTGATGCACTGACTCCAGCTTCAGTCCACTCCTTGTGAAGCTCTCACAAGTGTTTGAATCAGCTTTGCTTGACAGTATTCTCAAGCTTGCAGTCATCCCTGTTGCTTGTGCACCTTTTCCTACCCAAATTCTTCCTTCCAGTCAACTTTGCATTTAATATGCTTTGATACAGCACTCTGTAAACAGCCACACCTTTCAGTAATGACCCTCTGTGACTTACCCTCTTTGTGGAGGGCGTCAATGTTCGTCTTCTGGATCATTGCCAAGTCAGCAGTCTTCTCCATTATTGTGGTTTCAAAGAACAAGAGATACCCGGAATTTATACTGTATGGATGATCATTAATTGAAACTCAAATGTAAATATTCTAATATTTTGAGATACTGATTTTTGAATTTCATGAGCTGTAAGCTCTAATCATCAAAATCAAAACAAAAAAACTTTTTGAAATGTTTTACTTTACATGCAATGAATCTAAAATATATGAAAGTTTCACTTTTTGAAATAACTTACAAGAAAAAATGAACTTTTTCACAACATTCTAATTCATTGAGATGCACCTGTGTATTCCCTGTGGTTAACTGCTGGTTAAAAACCTCAAGCCAGCAGAAGGGAAAAAAAGTTTTTGTTGTGGATAGAAGTAGTTAAATGGCTTAGTGGCTTTTTAGACCCCCTTCCCATGTGTGTAGATAAGTGAGTATGAAAGAATGTGTGCATGTTTGTGTGAACACAGGATTTGAAGGAGCAGTACGTGTGATAGTCTGGAGAATTGTCTCAGACACATTGTAACATTTAGGATTATCACTTAAATCACAATCTTTAAAACTGAAATTTTTAGAGTATACTTAGAAGTACAGTTTGAGTGGAAACAGTGAAGATACATAAAACAGACATTCTGTGAGATGTGAAAAGGCTTTAGGGGTGTATTTGACACGTTTAAGAAAAATGGGTAAAAGAATGCTCTGGAGCAGAGGTGAGAGCTAAGAGCATGTGAAGGAATGTGTGGATGTGTGTCTTTTGGGAAAGAATGAATGGAGGACTTCTGTGCTGTTGGCAGTACATTTTCCACTTTCTCACTTACACACCAGCTGTAGATCATTAGCAGTACTCAATAACCTTTAATCTGTTTTCCAATATGAACAGGTAGATCTGGATTTGATTTATTGCAAAGACTAGGTGTCTGGATAAAGAAAAGGAGAAAGAAATGCTATAACAGTGGCCAAACAGAGGGGAAACGTTCTGCAGACTCATAGTCAAGACTCATCTGTACTACATTACAAAATGACACATCAGCAGCACACATCAGACCAAATGCAAGCATTTAATAAGACACATAGTTTACCTAAAGACAGAGTGTCCTTGTGTTATTTTCTTGTTTTAGTACTTAAAGTACACATATATACTTGTCCTATAAAAACATCATCCATACATTATGAACAAATTGGTAAAAATGTAAGGTGCCATTTAAATGTTGGAGCTCTTCTATCATTGGCTGTAATGGGTTTTAATCATAAATTAGCTTGCAAATCTTCCTAGAGGAAAAAGAACAATGTGGGCTCATGGCATAAACATACCTGGGGGCACTTTTTAGCGAGATGCAAAATAGGTACCAATAAGTACATATCACTGCAGTTTCCAAAAGAAATGAACACTAGAGGCAGTAAAACTCTGGCGCCTTTTATTCTTTTTCACACAAATTTACAGTTTCGATTAATAAAGTGTAATTTTCGCACAATTACTTAAAGAATATCATGTTATGATTTCAAAACAATATTAATATGCTGGGAAATTTGAAAACTGATGCTTTTGAACATCAGCATCACACATATCCAGCTTCATATCTATGGGTTTTCATAGACGGTAGGTTTGTTCGGTAGCTCACGGAGTACGGAGATGTACTTGAGAAGTGACGTGCTCCAGTTTGAATCCTGTAACTACAGTTTGATAAAACAGTTCAAATCTGCATATAAGGAAGTTCAGATAGTATGGTTGCATCAACAAATGCGTTTTTATATCAGTTTTGCATTTGTCAACACCATCGGGTAGGTTTAGGGTTGGGTTTGGTGTAGGGCATATTTCCAACACGATAGAGCATTGATTTTTAGCGACGGTCCCCAAATATTTGAATTCTGAACCGCGCAATACATATCTGAAGCAACGTAATAAAAACACAGCAATACGTACCTATATCAACGTAATAAAAACGTGCCAGGGTTTACGTATTGAACCCGTGTTTTAGCACCACTCAGTGGACATTTCTCTCTGAAACTGCGGCAAAACATGAAGTAAGGTACGTAAAAATGGTCTCACTAAAAAGCGCCCCCAGGTACGTTTATGCCATGAGACCAGGTAGAAAAAAAACTCGCTAAAAGGTTGTAATGTCATAGATATATTTTTAGGCAGTTTGACAGTAATTTCATTTTCATTTGCATCTGACAGTAATTTCATTTTCTTCATTTTCTTCAATCAAAATGGTAGAAAAAGTGCAATTAACTTCAATGCAATGTAACACTAATTTTATTTAAAACTTTAAGGCAGCAATTTTCAGATTTAGTGGGTTGAATTTATTACAGGGTTAACTGCACACTTTGTGATATAGTGCTCCGTGATGTTGTCATGGAGGAGTGGAAGAGGACTCCAGTGGCAACCTGTGAAGCTCTGGTGAACTCCATGCCCAAGAGGGTTAAGGAAGTGCTGGAAAATAAAGGTGGCCACACAAAATATTGACACTTGGGCCCAATTTGGATATTTTCACCTAGGGTGTACTCACTTTTGTGGCCAGCGGTTTAGACATTAATGGCTGTGTGTTGAGTTACTTTGAGGGGACAGCAAATTTACACTTATACAAGCTGTACACTCACTACTTTACATTGTAGCAAAGTGTCATTTCTTCAGTGTTGTCACATAAAAAGATATAATAAAATATTTACAAAAATGTGAGGGGTGTATTCACTTCTGTGAGATACTGTGTGTGTGTATATATATATATATATATATATATATATTATATATACATACACACACACACACACACTATATTGCCAAAAGTATTGGGTCGCCCCCTTCTAATGAACAGGTTTGACTACTTTAGTAATTTCTATGAGTACAAATCTTAATGTTTAAGCATATAATGATATTCTAGGAAATTGTGTGCTTCTAATATTATAGCAACAGTTTGGACAGGACCCTTTTCTATTCTAACATGACAATGCCTCTGTGTATAAGGTAAGGTTAAAAAAGAAAATTGATTCAGTCAGTTTGGAATAACTTGACTGGTCTGCATAAAACCAAGTCCTAATCCTAGTTTAACACCTCTGGTGTGACTGTAAATGCAGACCTTGAGCCAAAAACTCATCACCAAACACCAATGACTTGTACATACACTATATAGACAAAAGTATTGGGACACCCCCTTCTTTAGAACAGAAAAACGCACTTCCAAATCTGTGGCAACAACAATGGGAATTCATGCATTTAAAAACGGTATTTCCATCTCTGTTGCAACAGTTTTGGAAGTGTCTAAAATGACTATACCCATATGTACAAGTCACTGGTGTTTGGTGATGAGTTTTTGGCTCAAGGTCTGCATTTACAGTCACACCAGAGGTGTTAAACTGAGATTAGGACTTGGTTTTATGCAGACCAGTCAAGTTCTTCCAAACTGACTGAATCAATTTTCTTTTTGAACCTTGCCTTATACACAGAGGCATTGTCATGTTAGAACAGAAAAGGGTCCTGTCCAAACTGTTGCTATAATATTAGAAGCACACAATTCCCTAGAATATCATTATATGATTAAACATTAAGATTTGTACTCATGGAAATTACTAAAGTAGTCAAACCGGTTCATTAGAAGGGAGAGACCCAATACTTTTGGCAATATAGTATCTATCTATCTATCTATCTATCACACCTCTGCTCATCAATTTGCACTACCAATAGCTGCTCACATAAAATTCAGGGCATTAATGTTTGCCTACAAAACCACCACTGGCTCTACACCCCATTACTTCAGACTTCTGTGCCCTCTATAAGCTTACTGTCACGGTGCACACAGCAGGGAGGAACGAGGAGACACGAGACGAGGATGTAAACTCAAATAATAGTCTTTACTGATTCCAAACAAGGCAAGGCAAGGCAAGGCAAGGCGAGGCAAGGCAAGGCAAGGCAAAACAAGGCAAGGCGAGGCGAGGCGAGGCGAGGCAGATACAGACAGGAACACTGAGGAGTAACAAGTAGACCAGACGCAATCAAACTGAACAGACAGGACTATAAATACACATGATAATCATAGCTAATGAGACAAACACAGCTGGACAGAATTAATTAATCATCACACTAGACAAGGACAGGGAACAAACCAAATATGGACACAAGAGGCGGGAACACATGACAAAGATGACAGAAGGCTGACACTTACATTCTGCAAGTGAAAGGCACACTATTGTGCCATCCCAAAGAGGCACAAAATCTGGTGGAATGACCTGCCCAACTCAATCCGAGCAGCTGAGTTCTTAGCCATCTTCAAGATGGCTTTCCTTACATATCTTCCCAGCTTTCCTTAAATGTATATATTTATACAACAGTTCTTTCTGGTCCTAGAATCAGATTGGCTGATAAGAGTGCGATATTAGAGTCCAGCAGAACTCCAACAGCTGTTTCACCGTTATCTCTCCACTTGCTTAGTGTCATGGCGGATGCCAGATCCACTATAATTTTAAAAATAATACTGTTTTGTGTCACGGAATGTAGTTTTAAGAGCATTTTAGGTGAGAATGTATTGTTTGGACTTCAAATATGCAGTTTGTTAATAAAGATAACATCCATTTGAAATTTTGCTTCAAAGTTTTCAGAGACGGGTGCTCCAGGATGTCAGCAATCATTCAGCTTTTTTTTTCTGCAACTAAGTTGCTGGATCATTTTTAATGCTGGGTTGAGCCTGTCTCCGACGAAACAACCCAGTGCTGAGTTACAATCAGAGTGCGGGCTTTTTGAGTCCTCTACAGGAGAGAGCAGTTTGCAGCGTCGCTAATTTGGTGCACTTCTTCAGTGAAATAAAAGTTTGTATACATTTTATTTCATTTATAAAGTCTTTACTGTTCTGTAAATTTTATTATTTTATGCAATGCAACATAAGGACGAGATGTCAGTCAGCTGCGCCAGCAGCAGTTGTTTCGCATGATGGAAACACCTTTTGCATAACATAAATGGATTTTATTTGTTATAATACTAAGTTTAATTTAATTTGATGTTAAAATATGTTCTCTAATCTCAGTACTGTTTGTTTATGGGCAGGTTATGGAGTCAATCAAAGCATCTTTCTGCAACGAGTGAAATGCGAGGCCATGGTCTGATATTCGCAGTTCCCCTGGCGAACAGCAGCCCATCACCGGATCAGATTTCGGCGACACACCGGCACAAGAATTAGTGCTTTTCTGGTAAAAAGCGATTACAGAGAATGGTTGAATACACTTAAATTAAAATGCTACTTTTAAATGTTACACTTGTTATGTCTTAAATGCTTGTTAAACGAGTTTAAATGTAATAAATTCAAATAAATTCAATTTGTCTTGTATTTTGTCCACGTGTGCTTGCTTAATAATAAATGTTCATCTTTTGATTATTGCTGTTGCCTATAGTAATTATGTGTGTGATTTTTAATTTCCAGTCCATTTTAAGCCAGCAATATAATATTTTTTTAAACAATAGTTGACTTAAAGAAAACAACCCAGCATGTTGGGTAAAAACATTTAACCCAACTAGCTAGGTCAAAATATACCAGCATGTGTTCTGTCCAATATTTACCCAGCGCTGGGTTGCCAAATAACCCAAATTGGGTTATTTCTAACCCAGAATTTTTTAGAGTGAGAGTGCACATTAAATGAGACCGCAGTTGACATACATAAAATATGCTATTCAAAACATTTCTGAAAATAAGCAATGCTTTTTAACATTATTGGCACGCAATTCTGAAGGAATTATTTCTTTATTATTTTGGAAACAAAATATTGCATCTCAGTGGTCTTTACTGTTTTAGTATGGCATGAGGATGTGTAAATTATAATATTTTTATTTTTAGGTCAACTATTCATTTAATTCTTTATCTTCATTTAATACTTTTTTTCTGATTAGTACAGCTGTGCTGAGTACAGCTTTCTCTGAATGAATCCAATGTATTCGCCACCACTACTAGAATGCTTAATAACTATCTATGACCTGCTGAAAATCAAGAAATGTCATGTTGTCACATAATTGTAGTCATTTTTCTGTGGCTCAGTGTCTTAAGGCTTCGATAAGGCCCTTACTTGAGGTCTCTCTAGGGGTTAGATAAAGTGCAATCAGGATTACAGCCACAATTATTCTTCAGTTGAAGAATAATTATTCACCCATGAAATGGCTGAATAAAATAACCATTTTATTCAGGGTTGAAGTATACTGGAATACTCTGTGATTGGCATTGTTATTTTAAAAGTGATATAAAGGCTCTTTTTCCCCCTTTTTTAACTGACACTTCTTCTTGGTTTGCTCTCTTTCTCCTGCCCTTCCATTTTAAATGTAATATTGAGTAAAACCAGCCCTGTAAGTGTGACAAAGCAAATTCAACACCTACATTATTGATGCAAATGCAGCACTCTTGTACATTCTCTTTTTCTCTCCTCTCTGAGACATTCACCTCTGGGTCTTTGTAAACGGTGGGTTGAGGGGTGAGTTCATAAGGAGGGTGGTTTTAGAGGGGGAGGAAGCAAACTTAGGTCAGCATTGTGGTATTTTCTCAAAGATGCATATCTGGCCTGAAAAAACATGCTGTGTATTTATAGGAATTAAGCATCCAGCTCAAACAGCATGGGGCTAGCTGGATTTTTCTACAGCAATTGCTGTGCTGTAAAGCTCCATGGGGGCATTTAATTGAATGGTTTACACTTAGTTAGACTTAATAGGAGATGTGCCTGCTGATAAAAATAACAACAGCTTACAGCTAAACATGGGAAACACTTTTTAATAACTCTGTTAATGGGAAATTAACAGATTAGTAGTTTACACATCTGATATGAGTATATCTAAAAATATATATTAAGGTTTCATGATATTCATAGTTATTTAGAATTACATTTTAATCAGTATTTAATAATGTTTGTTAATATTATTAATTAATGTTATTATAAAATGTTCATAAAAAATGTTTTGTTTGGGGACAAAGGATAAAAGCATATAAAGTGGTGTTAAATAAGTCAAATCAAATGCCCAAAGCATTAACTTTATGGTTGTTGTACATTTATACAGATAAATGTAAATTGAAAATTGTAATATGATCACATGTGTCCTTTCACTTTTATGCTAATTTTTACCAAGGGCTTAAGAACAATTTTTGTAATTTCTTGTAAATGCCAATAAAATTCAAATTTGACAAAATCCAGCATCATGTAAGGTCTTCTTTTGAGAATTACTAATTGACACGTAAATATTAGAAATAGCTGGGGCCTCATTTATAAAGCGTGCGTACGCTCAGATTTGATCTTAGAGTGTGCGTATGCTTAAATCCATGCCAGTGCTCATATTTATAAAAACTGTTGTTGACGTGGAAAAGTGCTTAGCGTCACGTCAGAGTCTGAGCAGACGTACACACTTTTTATTGTCGGAGTATTGCAGGTTTCTTAAAATGTAAGCTGTTCTTGCAGCTCGCTGTTCTAAATTAAGATGATTGGTGATATTTTATATGTTAATGACATTAATTAAGAGTCATTTACAAGCAGAGAGCTGAAACCATTCAATTGTGTGCATGTTCAAGATCATTTGTGATTCATAGATTTCACATCTGAAAGGGACACGTACACGCTTTTTCTGTTCGTACGTTCATTCTATGAATCACACGTACTGAGATAATAATCGTAAAATCAAATTAACGATGGTTTCTTTTTATAAAAAAGAAACATTTTATAAATGAGGCCCCTGGTGTGTACAAATATTTTACTCACAGCAAAAATAGTATAGCAAACATACAAAAAAAAGGCAAAAGCTATCACCATTAACATCATATTTATTGTTATTTTACTCAATAAAACATATACATATATATACAATATGCAGAAAAACAGACAACTGCACTTTACATATTACTTTAAAAAATGAAAAGAAACAAGGATCTTCACATTGCCATTAAGACCTTCCATCTAAACTTTTTCAGGTTTTCTAGGTCAACTGAAGCATTTTTTTTTTTTTTCTAAAGAGTATAAGATTGCCAAAAAATTACATGTGCAATACCAATATTCTGGTTTCTATTAGTTATCCACTTAACATCAAAAGGTTTCCTCTTAGCTCTGCAGCATACCAGTGTTGAAGCATCCTGGGCATTTAAGAAACAATCTGATGGGCTGAGGGGAATTTTGGTTTAAAATGAAATATGGAAAACATTGTAAACCTAATATACAAGTAATGAGGAAATCCAACAGATCAAAGTAACCAAAGACAGTGGAGAAAGGCTGGGGGAGGGCCAGTGATCAGCGTGAAAAGACATGGCACATCACTGAATTTCTATGAAACACTCTCTAAAAGGACTCCCCTTTTACTTGATTCCAACAAGCCAGCAGGCAGCATGCTCACAAGGACCAAATTTCAAAGCGTGCTTGTGTCCCTTGATGACAATAGAATTACTTGCCCTGAGGGCGGGGAGGTTACTATGTGGGCTAGAGGGTCAGGAAGAGACCCTAGATCTTATACAGAATAAGGGGCATTTAATAAGAAGGAACTATAATTATTTCAAAGATGAAAAAATGAGACCCCCAGAGAGGGCAAAAAAGAGGGTATGAGAGCATAGAATACGTAAAAATGGATGAACAGAATAGTCATCAGAATGCATAGACATAAAAAGGAATATTGAGGTCTGGATTTGAAAACAGCATCGGTATTGGTACACCATATATCTTCCACCCTTTATATACCATCCTTCAGTAAGTTCAGTGTGATGATCCTTGTGTTTTTTGTTTTCTACAAAAAAGGACACACATTGTCCTGACAAAGAAACATTGATTTATCCAGCTTAAACAGGAAATCTTGTTTCCTTATTCTCATCCCGCTAGTTGAAAGGTCTTTTTTCTCCTGCTCTGTTCTCTCAAGTCAACGCAGCTACGAAGGTTCCAAAACGGTTTGAGATGTCTGAGTGAAGGGAACGCCAGGAAGGAACAGGTCCCCCGCGTCCCTTTGACTCCTCAAGCTCATCTGTACAATGGACTGACAGACACTGGAGATGAGAACCCATACCTCCAGTAGTCCCCGAGGAACCCGATCCTCCTGTGGTCTTACTTTGACAGAGGTCTATTTCTGGAAAAAAAAGGGGAAAAATTCAATATAATAAATAACCATTACACTTTTCATTGCAATCTATGTATTAATGATATCATACAGCACTTGATGTCTCATGTTATAACAGACCAATTAATCAAGTGTTTTTTTGGCCACCACAAAATGTTAAATTGTTCTTGTTTGTTGATTAACTGCTAACACTTTACAATAAGGTGTCATTTGTTAACATTAGTTAATGTATTAACTAACATGAACAAACAATGAACAATGTCAAGTCAAGTCACCTTTATTTATATAGCGCTTTTAACAATACAGATTGTGTCAAAGCGCTTAACAGTATCAAACTGGAGGATAGAGTGTCAGTAATGTATAATAATAAGATTAAACACTCAATTTTCAGTTAAGGGCATTTCATTATTGAATTCAGAGATGTCATTGTCTAGCTCAGTTTAGTTTAAATAGTATCTGTAAAATCAAATTGACCATAATCGCTAGAAATTAAGTGTCCCCAACTGAGCAAGCCAGAGGCGACAGTGGCAAGGAACCAAAACTCCCTTTCTGACAGAATGGAGAAAAAAACCTTGGGTGAAACCAGGCTCAGTCAGGGGGCCAGTTTTCCTCTGGCCAGGATATTATTGTTTATTTATTATTTACTTATTGTAAATGTATTGTAAAAATATTGTAAACAATGCATTTATTACACTATTTACTAATCTTTGTTAATGTTAGTTAATGAAAATACTGTTGTTCATTGCTTATTCATGTTAGTTCACAGTGCATTAACTAATGTTAACAAACAACTTGTGATTTCAATAATGCATTAGTAAATGCTGAAATTAACATTAACTAAGAATAATAAATGCAGTAGAAGTATTGTTCATTCTTAGTTCATGTTTACTAATGTTGTTAACTAATGTTAACTAATGAACCTTATTGTAAAATGTTACCGATTAACCATATATAAATACAAGAAAACTTGTGCAAGCATTCACATTGGCCAACTGACCAATATTGGCAGAGTACTGCCCCATATTTTGAAGATTATATGGTAGTGTATTAATTTAAAAAACAATAAAATTACTTCTCAACATACAAGAAATATGTTTTATGTATGTCTTTGGGAAGGTTGCATATGCAACCTTATACACAAACACACACACACACACACATATACACACACACACTCTCTAAAAAATGCTGGGTTAAATACAACCCAGTGCTGGGTAAAATATGGACAAACCCAGCGATTGGGTTGTTCTCAACAAACAGTTGAGTTAAATGTTTAACCCAACCTTCTGGGCAGTAACCCAACTGCTGGGTCAAAACAACCCAATCACTGGGTTTGTCCATATTTAACCCAGCATTTTTTAGAGTGCACACATACATTTTTATAACTGACTGGCTGACCTCTGGTGTCAGTGTAGAGAAGCCCTTGTCTTTTCCTGACAGTTGTGTGAATTGTTTGAAAGCGTGTATTTGAGAAATGTGATCTTAAAATCCATCAAGCCACATGCATTAGCATTTGCTTTAAGACCTATTCACCCCTGTTCAACCATGCAAAACCAGAGTGACCTTTCAGTCAAGAGTCACAATGCTCTGAGAAAACTAACCTTTGACACTGCTTGACCTAATTTACCTGCATAATGACCCTACCAAAGCACTGACCCACACGCCATCCCCCTGCCCTTATTTGCTGCACAAAACAAAATCCATACCCAGGTTTATAAGGGGTTGTATTCAAAATGCAATATGAGAAGGAGTGATTGCTAGACAGAGAAATAAAAATAAATAAATAACTACCAGTTTCAGAATACCACAGATATATCAATGTTGTACCCAATTCATATTTTTGTTCAGATTTATGTAAAAATGGATATAAAAAAATAAGCAAAAACATCTGTAAAAATATATGGTTTTTAGGGCTGTAATTTTATTTACAACAATCAAATTGTAATTTTGCAAACTATATAACTCTATTTCATTTAATGTAAAAATGATCACATATTTCCTTTTCTCTACAGATTAAATGTTTGAAATGATTAATGGTATCTAAACCATTTTTGCCAAAGAGGTTAGTGGTAAAATTTCAAATCTTTAGGCTAAACATTTTCTCAATAAATCCAAAAACCAAAACGTGTTACAATTATCCCCGCTTTCCCCTAAGGAAAAACACCTTTACACACACAGACGCTAACACTAACACACACACGGCCATTTTGAGAGACGGGCGCCTGGTCTCGCCCTCGAGCTTGTCTGGACCAGTATTGCAGAAAAAAATGGTAAGGTGTAGGGAAAGGTCAATAACGCGACACCATCCCCCAAACCCTAAGAATAGAGGAAGAAAAATAAAGGGAAAAGGAATCCAGAGAGGAGGGAAAGACATTAGCTGTAAAAAGAAAAGAAAATTGGGAGTGCATAACTAACATCACTTGAACTGGGACGTTCTTAAATGTGTGGTAAATAATGACACAAAAAAATAATAATTTTTGTATATAGTGCCTTAAACAATTATATGGTATGAAATATAGCTATAAGTTCATATATACACAGAGCCCCCCTCCCCCCAGTCCTTTTCTCTTGTCTTATGTCCTGCAGAGTCTACCAATAGTCCGTGGTAGCTGGGCACAGCATGCTGCACTACGGCCTGGATAAGCAACCAAGCATTCCTGACACACACACACACACACACACACACACACACATACAAACTGCTCAGCAGCCATCAAGCTGCCTGCTGCTACCCCCAATGCGCACACACACACACACACACACACACACACACACACACACATGTAGAGCAAGTGACAAATGTGCAAACCCAAAACATACAAACACACACACAAATGTATGCATTTAAAAGGCCCAGTCTCTATCCCAAAACACAGCAGCCTAGTGTGCACACATAACAAACACAGTATTTTCTATTTTTCTAAAAAATGGTGTAGGATTTACTTTGAAACAATTTTCACAAATGATAAAGAAATTATAATTATAAAGAAATGGCAAGTAACACACTGAATTAAGCATTACATTTTGAAGTAGAAAGGCTGAAATTAGATTTTCTTTTAAAATATACATCAATACAAACTCCAGATTTTTTTTTTTTTTTTTTACAAACTGGTATTTCCTTCATGAAATGCAAATCTGGTTAATGTTTGAATGTTTCTGTTGAAATTGATCCAAAATATAATTATGCAATAGATATTTTAAATCTTAAAGATTCATTTTAAATTTTAAATCTTTCAACTTAAAAGACAATGGAAGAATAGTCAGCAATGGTCAACAAACACATTTTAAGTGCATCTAAATGTTTCTACTTCTTTTTTTGTTTAGAATTACTCCACAATGTGAGTATACTATTCTAAATTCAACCCCACCCCCCACATGGTCCCATTCATTTCTGATCAGGAAACAGATCTTCCTTTAACAGTTTAATGCACTGATCCAAGGACCTTGGGATTCTACAGAAAAGATGATAATTTTGATCTTCATGCTGGTCCTTAATTGCTATCCACAAGAAAATTTGCAAAATACTTATTTGAAGGTTTAAAAGCTTAAATTCCCCTTCCTGCAGGAGTCTGGTGGGAGGTTTGAGTTCAGGCAGGCACAGTCTCTGATTTTCCTCTACTCTCTCTCTTTCTCTCGCCCTCCCCCTCCTCGAGAACACATACTTGGGAAACTAATACACATATCAGCAATATGGCAAGTGATTTACTGCTGCAAGACATAAATATTCAGTCCAGCTTCTATTTGACTTCTAAGTGGAGGAAATGGCATAACTGTCTGATCTTATATTTTGAAATAATAATACACTGAACAATATTAAAATAACACTAAATATTGACAACTACAATTGTCAGTTACAATTACAATTGATAACTATTACAATTATTTAATAATACATGGCACATCCATAATACTACTATATTAAATTAACTCTTTTTTTTTCATTTACATTTATTTTATAATTTTTAAAGCAATAATCTATATATTTATTAATTTATACTGTAACGGTGGTGGGCCCAAAAACAGTTTAAATCATTACTTAACTAAATTAATTTAACAATTGCTCAAGTGTGTGAATTGATCAGATATTTTTCCTTTTCCTTCCATTAACAGCACAACAACTGTCAACAGACCATAAGCAGAACAGAGCATTGCAATTTTTCATTGCAACGGTATTTTAATTAAAATATGAACTGATCTGAATACCATTTCCCTTTTTATCTCTATTTTTCTCTCTCCTGAAACAACCCATTTTTGTTATTTTTCTCCAAAATGAATTATGACTGCTAGACAACAACCTGCATTCAAAATGCCATAACTCCCCCTAGCTGCCTGGAATCTTTTTTTTCACACACACACACACACACACACACACACACACAGAGAGAGAGAGAGAGAGAGAGAGAGAAAGAGAGAGAGAGAGAGAGAGAGAGAGAGAGAGAGAGAGAGAGAGAAATGATGTTACAGTACCAACACAAGTGTTTGGAGAACACAGTTCAGAAGAAGAAGAAGACAACTGTAAGCATGCACACTGAAGAAGCTTCTAGAACCAAACAGAAGCATATACTGTAAATCTATAGCATGCACTTAAAGGCAGACAGTCTACAACTCTCAGCTGTAAAGTCAATATGCACTCTGCTGTAGATATGCATGTATCTTTGGCTCAAATATCAGAAAAAAAGGCAAAATGTTTATTTTTATTATTTTTATTTTTTTTTAACTCCTTTCCCATCTTACCATTTTTTTCAACTGCTTACACACAAAATCTTTACTTGTCACACAATTTCTGAAACCTGACACTCAAACACCAGAACCACACACCAAATCTGCAAAACCATACACTAATTATTTGTGTATCATACACTAAGCCTTTGACTCAGTTTTCAATTTCATAAAACACTTTTTGCAAAACACAACACACAATTCTCTATGTAACACACAAAAATCTAACAGGAATTAATATTGTGCCAAAGTTATTTGCAAATGTTTGCTTTTGAGATGTGTTTGTGACATTTTGAATGCTGTGCTTCATTTTGCAAGAGATGTGAAGCATTTTGCATTTTGTGCGTCCAATTCTTGGATTTGTGTGTAAAGTTTTGAAAAAAAAAGAGGCAAAATTTTGAAAATGTGTGTAAGCAGTTGAAAAAAATTGTAATACACAGAGACAATGAGTCATTTGAAGATTAATTCCAAAGAAAGGTATAAACACTATAGTGCTATTAACTGCTTGGTGTACTGGTCACACAGTTCCTGGGTTTATTATAAATATTAAATTGTTAATAATTTCATATCTTATATTTTCTTATATATGTAATATTAGTGCAAATACATGTCCTGTTTGCAACCACTGATAAAGTGATTGGTGAATTGGTGAATACATACGTTGCAAAGGAAGTCAATAAGAAGCAAACTAGTGACAGAATGAGAGCATGGGTTGCCCTGAGCTGTTTTTCCATTTTACACCAAATGTGGATCGCAGCTTTGTTTTGGATGTTAGAAATTGAATGAAAGAAACAAAAAAGCATGTAGGGAAAGTAATTAAAATGATGTCACAAATGAAATCAGTAAAGTGTGATGCATACACTCTGTCATAAGCTAGAACCGAACAATTCACATTTTAGAGAAATAAGGATACTTTGGGTGTTTAGTGACCTGTCAGTGCACTCCACTAATATATAAAGTCGTATCTTACTAAAGCTCTTTAGCACATAAGGGGCACAAACACAGCTGACATTTCTTTGGATTGATTTGCTCTGTCATTTATCATGTCCACAAAGAGTCTAGTGGGGGCTATTAGTACCATTTGCAGTACACACTTCAGGGGCTCAATGGGAAATCCACACCACTGCATAACTGCAGTAATGACTGATCACTACCAAAAGCTCAAAACACTAAATACAATAAATTCACACTCGCTGCACAAGACATTTGAAAGCCTCTCTCTATGTCTCTCTATTGGTTTATAAAAATAAATAAATAAATAATATTTTTGCAAGCATAATAGTGATTAAGTTGAAATGAGGAAAATATTTTGTGATCAGATTCAACACTACTACTGCTTTGGCAGTACAAATATAACAAAGAACAAATATGAATATCCTGCAACCCATTCAAAGATGTCTCATTAAGATCAAATTCACAGATCCAATCCAATCTGAATAATCTGAAAAAATGTTGTTTGATGAATGGAAGGACTGCGGATATAAGAAAGATCCAAGGACATTTTGTAATATAAAACAATATTACATGAAAATTAATTAAAATTTTATTTTTAAATAAAATCAAAAATTTGAAGTTAATTTGAAAAATCTGAAATTCATATTTTGCACATTATGCAAACATGAATTCGTATAACGTCACTCAAATTGCACTTAAAAACTTATTTGTAAAATGTGTAAATACACTGATGCACAATAAATATTAGTTTTGTTTTGTTTCGTTTAGTTTAGTTTAGATTAGGCATTGCCGCATTGTGCTGCTAGAACTGACAGCTGAATCATGTGTAGTCCTTGTATAAGATGATCTGTTATGTCTTGTTATTTTATGAATATATATATATATATATATATATATATACATATATATATATATATATATATATATATATATATGTACTCTTATATACATGAAAAACTGTTAAACTTGGTAGCCTTGTTCTTCAAGTACTTCATGACTTAACCTTGAAATAATCTGGTTTTATTATGTCAAAAACATTATTTAATATGACTGAATATACCTTGCTACATTAGGTTACACCAAGCAAAAACTTCCTTGCTCATACCTGCTAGAAATAGCTCCTTTAGTTCACAACTACACATTTTCACTTTATATAGCACAGTGCAATTAATTTTAAGACACCTTAAAATGATCTTGAGACTCATAAAATGAATTATTGCATCCTATAAATCCATATTAAGAATGTCCTATAAGCACCTCAGTCACCTAATTAAAATCACTAGAAGCATTCCTATACTTTTAAAGTTAAGTGTTATAAAGGGCTGTAAAATATTATGCTGTGAATGAAGCTCTTATAGAATTTAACAGTCCCTTTGTGTGCTGGCGTGCAATGCATCCGATGCAATTTCCCAAGCCGCAAACACTTTGTAACCCTTCTCTCATCTCTGCTGTCTACGCCACTCAAATGAAAATCTGTCAAGGCTGGTGATTTGTGCTAACTAGCTATCGATCGCACCAGCACAACGTGCGTTTACAGCTCCAGGGCTTGAATGTGAGGAGGAGAGAAAAAAAAAGGGAGACAAGGAGACTGCAAAATAAGGAGAGCAATGCACAGTTGGTGGGGGAAAAGGAAGGAGGGAAATACTGAGAGAAAAATACAATGTTTTGCATTTGGTTTACGTTGAGAGCATAGACAGATGCGAGACAAATGCATTTGGCTGTGTGGTGGATGGTGGATGTATTTGCTAGTCTATAACAAAAAATAAGCACATAGAGATGGGGATGGTGCACTTGACAACACTGAATGTTAAACAATGGACCTTGACTTAAGGTTGCCTTCCCTGAAAGCACTCCCTTGCACCCTCCCACCTGCAGTTATCCCAAACAAAGGGGCACATAATGCACACTGGGGGTGAAATATTAACACGTGTGAAAGCGCACTCCGGCTGTGGTGATTCAATTACGCGTGTCCATCCCGCTGCCTTTTCAGTGAAGACAATTACCGTTTCATATATTGATTAAACTAAAGGACAAGTGCCAAATGAAGGACACACATATTAAATATATGAGCTCATGGTTTACATATTTATGCTGCTTAATGTAAATTATTAAGAAATTATTATTAGAGAGTGTCATAACAGAATTTTTAAAAAGAGTTTTACAAGAAAGCATAATGCATTAGAAAAGGACTTATTAAATTATTGCCATTATTAATAATAATAATAATAATAATAATAATAATAATAATAACTATTATTGCACAGTTACAGCCTGCAATGATCGTTCCTGTCTTTAGGTTTTACACACAGAACTTGTATACACAAATATACATTAAATGCATAATGGTATTTTTTTTAAAAAAAAATTTTTAAAGCAAACAATCCCTGATCCCTGATTTTAACTATCAAAGGGTGTGTCAAAATGGTGGTCTAAAAAAGTCATACAAAGAACTTCATACAAAGAAATAAAAATTATAAGGCAAGTTTCATTTAATTAATTGAATAATAATAATAATATTACCACCACCACTATTACTTCTACTACTACTACTACTACTAATAATAATAATAATAAATGAAAACAAAGTGGCTTAAATGGGTTAAGATGTATTTTTGTGAGTGATGAGTGTTGATATGAGTGAAGATCAGGATAAGGATACACAGGAAATATGTTTTTTTGAGCCTGTGTCTGTTATTTAATGTATACAAATACAAATGGAAAAATCCCTAAATATATGTTTTACAAATGCTTAGAAAGCCTACAGGTACTGTAAGTGCATTTAGTAAATAACAAAATAATGACCCTTTTTGTCTTCTTTTTATTTTTTTAATCTTTAATAGCATTTAAAATGTATTAAATTTTGTAAAAATGCAAAAATTTCAGAACCCTCATTATCCTAATTGTGAACTTAAATCATATCCCTTTTTTTTTTAATAAACATTTGAATGCATTGCAAAGAACTCTATGTCATATTGCCCTTTATAATGTGTATATGTCACATAGAGAAAACCTAAAGCTGGAGTGATATCATTGTTCTTGCTTGAAAATGCTATAATGTAAAGGACAGCATTCTTAGCATGTATGCCTACATGAGTGTATTTGTGTGTGTGTGTGTGTGTGTGTGTGTGTGTGTGTGTGTGTGTGTGTGCGCACACGTTTTTGTGACAAATGAGGACATAAATTTGCATAATGACACAGGTATGGCATAGGTATTACAAGGAGAAGGTGCCTTATGAGGACATTGCCCCATGTCCCCACTTTTCAAAACGCTTATAAATCACACAGAATGAGTTTTTTTGGGGGGAAAGTACACTGTAAAACTTTACTGTAAATTTACAGGCATTTTCTAACAGTATTATACTGTATTTTCATAAAACAGTAGCATTCTGTATATTTTACAG
>JAFVLL020038028.1:0-49688 GCA_021397915.2 Tor tambroides
ATGAATCACAGAGCTGATAATTGCTGCTACAGATGCCATCGCAAACAGAAGAGTCGCTTGGAAATGGATGCACCGCTGTGACTTACATCAGATCAGCTTTTGGAGGACATTCTTGTAAAAGCATTTCATACTCTCACAGATAGGCAAATTAATGAGTCGTGCTTTGGAGAAGGCATTGCTCATAAATATTAATGCGTTTATGTGTTTTGGTACATCCATTTGTGTAAGGCTTCCCAAACCTAGACAGTTTTTAAGGCATCATGGGTACGCTGGCAACAGGTAACAAGAGGTCTCAAGAGGCTTCAAGAGGTCTAAAATACATCTTTTTTGGCCAGAATCAAAGGCAGCACTGCATGTATACTTTGCAGAGGAGACAGTTCCAGAATGCATTGTGTTTATGCTCATTAGACTATCATGATGTTAGCTTTGCAACATGCTAATGCCAATATCAACTGGAATTAGTTGTCCCCTGTGCACACAGTTGTTGCCTACATAAAATGCTATAAATTAGTTACTTATGAGCTTCTATTTTACTTGCTCACTTGGTTTTGTAACAGAGATAAATGCTTCATAATTAATATTCATGAGCAATGACTTCACATTAGTAGGATTCATTATTTTTCCACCTGTAGGTCCCAGTAAAGTTCAATAGTCATGGACAATGATAACAGTGTTACTTCTATATTTGATCGTCAAATTAATTTGGCTGCCCAGCACATCCAACCCACAACCCCCCTCCCTGAATCTGTTCTGCTGCAGTAATCAATCTCCATTATGACCTCATCAGCTGCTCTCTAATAGTTATGTATACAGTCCTCTGCCACAAAGTAATGACCACAAAAGAATTATTTAGGCCTTGGGGTTTCGAGCTCAATGAGGCATCATAGCATTCCGTCTTGGGTCACTGAGTTTTACAGTTTCATATACGACTGGATGATTATATTGAAGCATATGGATCATTTTGACTGTTTTGTTTGTTCTACCTATGGATATACAGCCATCTGTGAGCTTGGTGGAAAGAAAGAGATACGAACTGTAGGTTTATGTCATTTTTAATGATAAAAGTTCTGCAGCAAAGCGCATCGGAGAATTCATTGGAGGAGACTTCGGTCCAAATGTGCTTAAGTTTATCACATCCATCTGTGTGCTGTATAATTCCCTCAGTATTGATGTTTATTACTTCTACCAAGGTCACAGAAGGAGGGAAATGATTGGAGAAGAACAAGAGATGGAGGGAGAGTTGAGCTAGTTTAATAAGAGACAGGACAACAGAAAATTGAAAAATCTTTCCTTCCAGAAAGTAGGTTTTCTAGTGCTCTCTCGCTTTGATGAGAGCGCATTATGGGGCTCATCTTACTCTGGAAAGGTTAGGTTGACCCAGTGATACAGTGTCTTACAAATTCTACCACTGTAATGCTGCACCAAACATGCCTGTTGATGGTCCTTTGTAAAGTTTAATTGTGTATGTGTGAGAACTTGACTTGTTTTTGTATTCTGTTATATACTTTTTACAATCCAATCAAGTTGAGAATTCATTCACATGACTTTTCATTACTTTGTTTCCTAGTTTTACTTCAATTGTGACTGCATTGTTCTAATTAGATCCCTTGTTTTAGTCAAATCGTGGCCACGTTGTACCAATTCGGTCCCTCGTTTTAGTTAAATAATGGGCATATTGTACTAATTTGTTCCCTCATATTAGTTAAATCCTGGCCATGTTGTATTATTTCCTCGTTTCAGTTCATTTGTTGCCAATTTTATTTATTCGTTCCATCATTTTAGTTAAATTGTGGCTGCTTTTCCTCATTTCAATTTAGTTAAATCATGGTCAATGAGGGAACTAGTTAATAAAACGTAGGAACAAATTCTTTGCATCCTGAATATCCTATTTTTCCTCCCTTATATGTCATATGCAATGCATCATTTTATGAAAATATAATAGGTTCATGAAAGCCGTTTCATGTTGACTTTACCTGTGCACTGCAAATCAAAAATCATTCTCATTTTAAGCTCTTTATCTTTTTTTATTTATTCCTTACTAAGTCCTAAGTGCTTTATTTAAATAATTTATTGATAATTAATGTTTTCGTCAAACAAGCCAAGATTTTTTTAAGGCATAGGGTGCTGACTAGATGCCACAGTGTTTCTTCAGACTGTACCCTAATTGATTCGGCCCTTTAAGAGCGGACAACAATATGTTTAAGTCTTTCAAAGCTGCAGATGTTGTGATCCGTGCTGATTACTGCTAAGCGGCTTAGAGTCCTGCCGAGCATGGCTGAATTGCAGCAGAGAGATGGGGGGGTGGGAGGGATGAGGACGGGGAGTGCTGTCAAACCATTGTGCTGACTTAAACAGGAAATGAGAGTGTGTCGACCTACAGACGAGATCTGGACGAGGGACAGCAGGGTGAGGCCAGGGCATGGACAGCAGCTGAAGGGGTCTCTGTGTTACATACACACTGTTATGTGAACCTGATGGATACCGATAGGAAAGTAATATCTTCGATGATATTTAACATCTCAGGTGTTTCTCACATGTGCATAGATTTTCTTAAGAGCTGTCAATGAAACTGAGCTCAGATGTGACTGCAGACTTGGCAGTTAGAGATGAACTCAATATGAACATTTCTCAAAGGCCAAATGATCTATCCACATTTATTTTAGGCTATATGCTATTAAGGTTAGGGTTGCAAAGTGGCATAAACTTTCTGGTAAATTTTCCAGAAATTTTGGAAAGTTTCCAGAAATGAACAGATAGGCCTATTTTCCAACCCTTTTGCAACCGTACTTAAGTCCCGTTTACACAAAGGACAAGAACTATAATGATAACCAGTCAATCAGAATCCAGAATGCTTTAAAGGCCTCAAGCATTTAAAGTGACAGAAGACATAACTGCACTGTGCACTTACAATAAAAAGAACATTTAGTGCATTGATGTGAACGCCATAGTTATCATTACAAGTAACCGTTTTTGATGTGAACAGGCCTTTACTGTAGACAATTGCCTCGTTTATATCTTGTGAGGAATTTTAGGGGAAGCATCTGAGATACTTCAGTGAAAAATAACTTATAGAAACCAATAAAATTTACTTATTCAGCTTAAGGTCTGAAAATGTGAGATTTAACTACAGCGGTCTGTATTTTTTCCCTCCCGTTTTTTTTACCTTGTTAATCACAACATCCCTTGCACAACTGATATTATGTGCATTACTATCATATCTAATAAAGTTCTTCCTGAATAATGATTTCCTATTGGACAACAGTGGGTATTCTTGTTTGGTATCTCAGAAATGTCATGTTCATGCCTGTTCCCTCTTTCCTGCTAATCTCTTTTGTTCTTGCTGTTACAAAAATGACTGAATTTGAGTACAGCAAGATCAGCATATGTGTAATGTGTTTGAGCATATCCACCCTTATTAATCTCTGTTTCGATGAACATTACTGGTTGGATGGCCTCTGCCGACCTTGAACTGAAACGACTGTATAAAACGGACTGTCCCTCTATTTCTCAGAAGGCAGGGCTTAAGAGGAAGGCTTGATTAGATATGTACTGCAGGCTGGTGCAGTTGTCCTGGGTCAGGCATGACGGATTCAAAGACAGGCAGGGTCACGCTTTATGAAACGCACTGTGTGGCTCAGTAGCTCAGATATATGAGGGACGTGCATGGATTTCAAATATGAATGAGTATATATTGAAGGTATTTAATATCTAGTGATATAGAAAATAACAGGCTGCACAATTTGAGGTATCATTCACATTGTCTCGACTTAATCACCCTAAAGAATGCCTTGCGTTTATTACCAGTTCAGGAGGTAGAGAGACGTCATGCCCATTGGATGTCATGCGAGTTCATGTACGTCTGTCATTGTTCTTTTACAGCAGAAAAGTTGTGCAAGTGCCTTGTCTTTTCAAAGTGTCTGCGGCTGATGCTGCCCTCTGTGTTACATACTGTGTGTGCGTTTTTTGTTATTTTATTTCATTATTTTATTAAGCCAGTTTAAACCTGGTTAACGCAGAGTTAGACAAGAGTTTGATGGATGGATGGAAGGAAGATGTCTCAGCACTCTATAATCATTTCTGTCCCTGTGGAAGTGTGCATTGACTTACTAATGAAATGAATGGAAGTTTTGTTTTAAGGGGAGCTTTGATAACTTAATGACTTTACAGTGTACTCTACAAGCACGTACAAACACGTACTCTGATGACCCTTGCACTTGAAAACCTACAGATAAGTAATATTTCAGAAGCAAGATGTTTGTACTTGAACCCACTGTGGCTGATAAGATGAAATTGAAGAAAACGACTTTTTTTAACATAAAAGGATTAAAAGAACTCGGTCATTAAGAAGAGTCATTAACATGTCATTTCAACTACAATTATAACGCATGCTTGTTTTTGCGTGGAGTCAGCAAAGACAGTTCAGATTGCAAGCTCACAACTCAAAATATGATCAACTCAAACTCAAAAGTTATAAAATGATATTCAGATGGATCAGCTGCATTCATAGCCATTGTGAAATTGCAATGTACTATTTAATCAAACAGTAGGCCTAATATTAAAAAAGTTATAGTAATAATATATGTAAAACAGCCTAATAATACTTTAAATTATAAAAATGAAATATTTTAATTCTTATTTATTTACTTTATTAGTATTATTTATATTATTCATATGAATTATACAAATTATTTATTAAATGTGGGTGTTATAAAATCACTGTAAATCACAACGCTTTGTGGTTTATACTTTCACTGTGGCATTATGGATTCAGCAGCAAATAGCGGTGTAGGAAACATTGCTTTGATATTGTGTTCATGAGACTACTGCAGCTTTCTGCCCTGTGTTATTTATGCATTTAGTGTTTGAGGTTTGACTCATTCACCCTGGGTAGCTTCTCACTCTTTCTCTCTTTCACACTGTCTTAAGGTCTTCTATACTTTTGTTCCTGCTCAAACTAGGTCTTTTGTTCCTTTTTTTCACAATGCATTGCCTAATCAGAAGAGGCAGCATGTAGGTACCCCGACACAACACACACGCCTAAAATGGCTGCATGATTCACTCTTTGTCTTCTTCTCTCTTGTACCACAGAATGATGTTGATATGAGAAAATTGTGTGCTAACAACATTTTCTTTTTGACATCTTTTCTGATTTGTTTCTCATGTTGATTGAACATGCACTTGCAATATGCTTTCACTGTTTCCCATGAATATTTTTTGTTTTATTTTGTTTGGTATGCAACTTCATGGAAGAATATTCCAGTAATATTTTTTTCTGTGATCTTTTATTTTTATTTTTTATTCAACAATATGGTTTGATATTTTGTGGTGGTGGTGTTTTTATTTAATTTATTGTGTTCATCAGATACTTTCTTGCACCTTTAGCTTGACTGTCGGCCCATCTTGTTCATCATTTATTTTCATTTTTCTCTCTACCTCCTTTTTTCTCTTCCCTGCACCCTTGTCAGACTGCATGGTGTCCTGATATCAGGTGCAAAAGCATTACAGTGACAATTTAATCTATTTCCTCTTTCTATCTCTCTCTCAAGGGGATGTGCTTTTTCAGATGGCGGAGGTTCACAGACAGATCCAGATGCAGCTAGAGGACATGGTGAGTATCATTAACTTGATGAAGATCATATTGCCTCATAGGCTCACATTTTCTCATTACGTTTTCTCACAACATGACTGAATCAATCAGGCTGTATCTAAGAGGCTCCATTAGCCTCTAGGGTAAGGAAATGGAAGGGAGCGGCGTCTCAAAATGTCACATCGACTCAGACGCTTCCGTATGTACATGAAGGACAATAGACCATGGTCACATGCGTAAACACAGCACCTCAGACAGAGCACAGACCTTCTTGTGCTGTGTGACACAGCTGCAGATGTTAAACAAACCGTATCTGAGGCCTTCTGATGATGATAACAGCGCAGAAACTGGAGTAAACGTCTGTTAGCGAGTACATTATGGATTAGTTGTGTTTGTTGTAATCAAATGCACAATTCTTTTGTCATATGAGAGGAAAATTGCTTCGTGTATATAATATAAACTATATTTGTCTACTGTAATTTTCAGCTGAAATCATTCCACAATGAACTGCTCACAGAACTGGAGAAAAAAGTGGAATTGGATGTTCGCTACTTAAATGTAAGTATATAAACATACACAATCACAAACATTTAGGTTGCGATCATATTCGCGATATTCTGCCAAAATTTAGTGGATGAAAAAAATCTGTTGCCTGTGGTGTAACAATGTATGAAGTACAGTTCACACATGGTTGCACTCAGTTTTATTTTAATATATGTGAACCACATGGGTTAAGGTTAGGTTTAGGGGTAGGTTCAGGTTTAGAATCTAATTATTACCCAGCTATTGTAATCACTATAATAAGCACATAGTATGTACATGTGAAACAGGACTGTAAATACTACCAAAGTCACTTTTAAACCAACCAGAACCTGTTGGCCAACACAAACCAATCTGAACCAGTTGTGAAATCAGGAAATCTTTCTCCCTCACATAGAGGTACAGCATGTTAACTTTTTCCCATTTTTGAATTTTTCTATCACCTAGTCAACTAAGCACTGTTTCTGTATTGTTTCTTTATTTAATTGTTTTAAAACACATACAGTCACTTCCAATAACAACTAGATTCCTAATTTTACTTAATTGGCCTTATCCACCTCCAAATAACATGTCTTTTAAAAGCAATAATTGAGTTTACTGCATGTAATGAAAGCTAGAGTATTAGCTGCATTACACCAACGCCTTCTAAAAGGCTCTTCTCGCCTGTATGAGGGGAAAGTGTTTTTTTTTCCTTTTTACTTGAAAGAAATCTTTTTACATGCATGAAAGATCAGCTGTGCATCTGAAATGAGGCTTTCAGCTTCACAGATTAAGACGTCTTCTTACCAGGGTCTCTAACAGGCTTGTTTGTAAATGCATTAGATTGACCCTCAGCTTCTTGGCAAGAAATCAAATCCACATTTATTCGGTCACTCGTTTGCTGCATTGACAGAAATAATTAACTACGCTCCCATGCTTTCTGTTCCACACATAGTAAGGATGGCAAATCAGGCTCAGTCAAATGTAGCAGAAGGCTTTGGCAGTGAAGGCTAGTGAAAACAAAGACGCTTGGTCTGAAACACAATGAATCTGTGAAGCAGAGGGTTCTGGGAAGGACAATGAAAGACCTGATTGGGCTGACTCAGCCAAGTTCCCATTAGTAAAGAACATGTAATGACCTTCATGTCTTTTAAACTCTGGGTTCAGGTCAGTTAAGGATTGTTAAGAAATTCACTCACAATAGGGGCACTTTTAACATTTATTCTAAGCTTTAAAGCTCAGGATATGCTGAGAATGAAGAAATCAAGCATACTACGAGAGAGTCCAATCTCATTCCTTTCTTATTGGCATTTATCCACTTGAGGTCTTTCTGGAATAGATGCTTGAACAACATTTTTGAAATACAACCATTAAGTTGCTCATCTTGTCCATTTGGATATCGCTAGGGGTTGATTGTGATGAGAGTTGTGTTATTTCGTCTGGCAGGCTGCTCTGAAGAAATATCAGATGGAACACAAAAGTAAAGGAGAGAGTCTGGAGAAGTGCCAGGCCGAGCTGAAGAAACTGCGCAGGAAGAGTCAAGGCAGCAAGAACCCCTCCAAATATGGAGACAAGGAGATGCAGGTGAGTCAGTGCTGCTCTTCAAATTTCAACAAACGAGACTTTCTTTTGAGTCCTTTCTTTTTTGGTGGACTAGTTACACTGAAAATGAAAACCTTTTTTAACACAAATGGGGATTTTCTCAAAGATCCAAACATATATTTAAATCTCTATCACATGACTTTAGAAGACTTGAAATATAACAAATTAGTTGCATCAACCACGTACGTTTATGATACTTTTTTGGTGCTTTCCATCCTTTTTGAAGCTTGAAAGCTTTAGTCTTCATTAATTATAATTGCATGGAAAAGAGTGTCCAGCCTTTTCAATGCAATTGTAAGTGTCAATATTCATATCTTCTCCTTTTTTGTTGCATGGAAGAAAGTAATGCAGAGCTGGACCAACATGAGGCTGAGTAAATGATGAGAGAATTTATTTTTGGATGAACTATTTCTTTAAAATTTCTCTCAGTGTACAGAAGACAAGCATAAATCAACTCAAGTCTTGAAAACTGAATGTCTGTGCATTCTGAGTTTGGCAGTAGATTGGGATGCTCTAGAACTTGAGCATTGAATTTGTTTGTGATGTTTGTGCAGTTTGTAACATCCAACTGAGACTTCATGCTGGGATGAAATATTGAGTGAATTCCTAAATCCCTGTTTCTATAAATAATCTCTATAAATCCCTCTGTTTCTCTCTTCACTGTTTGAACATACACCTTTGAACACACTTGAGAGAGAATGAGAAAATTAAACATGCGCATGAATGTTAAAACTCTGATGGCTATTCACACAAGATTTACAACATATTTTTGCTTTGCTACAATTACAGTATGATTTGTAACAAAAAAAAATTATTTGACAGTCAAAGACTAATTAAAATAACATTTCCAGACAACATGGTTATTCACAAGCTTTTTTCAGAGTCTATTAAAATCTTTACACAAATTTTCACACATTATGGATCTACGGGGTTTATAAATATTTTCATTATCTTATTTTTGGATAAAGGTGTATTTTTATAATCTGATATGCTGCTGCTCTTTTTGCTCCTGCATTGCACTGAATCAGACAATAAGCTGTGAACACAGAAAAAAAATATTCCAGTTTTAGTCTGTTTGGCTCTTTAGGTGCTAAAGAAAATCCCACTCTGTTTGGCTGAAGTCCTTTCATACAATATTGTACTTGTTTTGTGTGGGTTTCATTGTATGTGGTGTCCTTGTGTTTTGTTCATCGAGGCCTCATTATATGGGGGCTGATTTGTTGGGGCCGCTGTTTGTTTTGAATGTACGCCTCTCACCACCGTCGTCACCAGGTGCGAGGTCAGGGGGAAGTGGGAGTGTTGTGCTGCGGGCTGACCTGGGGTCAGTTCATGCCATTAGCTGTAGGTGTGCTCCTCAGAGTGGCGTAGGAACGCGTTCTTGCATAAAATGCTGTGGGCTCTGCTTGCTTGTTAAACACACTCCACAGGTGTGTATAAAAGAAAACAGAGAAGGAAGGTGAGTGGGTTGTTTAAATGAATTATGTGAACTTCCTGTTCCGGGGTCTAACAAAAAGTGTAGGGGGATCAGAGTGAACCAAACATCAGAGATGATTGATTTGTTGTATCAGGGTTGGCCAAAATTTTAAAATTAGCTTCCTTTGAGTCCATGAGTGTAAATTTGAATTAAATTGTGATCAACAGGAAGTCGAGTCTGAGTTGAGAAATTTAAAATGGAATGACAGGAAAAGGAATTTATTGAGCTGTAATTCAAAGAATTTAAGAGTTTAAAGAATTTCTGTAATTGAAAGAAATGAAGCTGCTTCATGTTGTTTGGCTACATTTTGAAAACTTCAATTAAAGCAGTCTGGAAAATTACAGTTAGGAAAAATATTCTGGTGTTCTTTCATCTGGTAATTATGTGATATTGTTTTTATTTATATAAAATATAATATAACGCTAGATTATTTCAATTCTACTGCCTGTTCTGTACAAGCTGTTTTATGTTTTAAATCTTGGCCTTCCATAAACCTAGACAGATTCAGTGCCAAGCAGAAACAGAGGCTCAGATGCACTTGTTTTCTTGACTTATGATCAAAGGTCAAAAGTTTGATGCAGTGTGAGGCGCTGATGTGGGAAGTGCATTTAAAAAAACAGATGGAAATCACATTCTGATTGTTAGTTTAGCTTGTGCCTCACAGCTCTGGGTGGCACGGGGCTTCAGGAAGAAAAAAAAAAAAGATATTTTGAGCTGTAGGTTAAAACGTCTCTGGCCTCAGCTCATACACCCCAGACAATCCCCAGGATTTTTTATTTATTTATGATTTTTTTTTAGCAGTTTACTAGTTGTGAAAGCTTAGATTTACCCTTGAGAAAACACTGTGTATGTGTAAACCCTTCCCATGGTTCCCTACATGTGGCAACTCTCTCATGAGATTTCTTCAATGTCAGATTTCTATGAATGTAATTTTTTTCTGTAATAGCTTTTGTCAATTATTTATAGGTGTGTGTATGTGTTCATTCCACTTAGCGGCTCAGTATGAACCGTGGATGAATTTTACATGTGGGGCTCATGGTCCCTGCTGTGCGTCATGCTGCGGAGAGTCTGGTTTTAGAGATGGCATGAGCAGAACACTGTAAAACTCACTACACCAAACCGTGGAGAATCTTTCAAAGGTGTGAATAGTGGTGCCATATCGGTTATTAACCTATTTTAGAGATTTTTATGGATAATGTTGTAGAGATATTGAACATATATTGGACAGTATTGGATATTTAATTACGTGGTAATTTCCCATATTTTTAATTTAGATAAACTGAGCTTTAGAGGAGGCAAAGATAAAACTAATCTTTAAAAAAAATTTAAAAATGTAATATTTGTGATCTTAAAATTAACACAAATTTTTCATACTCTATACTGTATTATTGCATAAATTCACTTGTACATTGAAAAAAGTGGTGTAGGATTTCCTTTAAAAAAAATTCACTCAGAAATTGCAAGTAAATTTCATAAATAAACATATGTATGAAGAGTTTATTTGCAAAAACAGATAAATCAAATTTCAAAAATCATGTTTTTTATTATGTTATCATGTTTTTATTGTGTTTTATTATGTTAGTTAGCTAGTATTTTTTAGTAATTTTGTACCTAATCAAAATAACCCAACTGCAGTTTGATTGAAATTAATTGGAATGCACAATGAAAAAACTTGATTTTTGAAAATCTATCTGTTATCTGTTTTTGCAAATGAACTCTTCATATATATATATATATATATATATATATATATATAACATTTTTCACAGTTGTTAAAACATGATAGCATGTGTCGTTTTATATAAGAAACACTGTTGTTTCAGTTTCCTCCCTGATTACTAGAGAGAAATGCAGGTCTGTTCCAGATCCCCTGCAGAACTGATGCCAATATTAACACCGTGACCAATGTAATGCACTCATTTCTCTCTTTTTTTCTCTGAGGAATCAATGCACAGAAATGATGCCGCATTTCAGTCGTATCCTACATTCATATTCAGCACGTGTTAAAATGAAGCCAACCGGAGGGCAGGCAGATTGATTTGAACTGGAGTATCACTTATGATTTCAGGCTGCAGTAGTGTAGGATATGGACCCATGTTACATCATTTTTGTGCGTATATGTGCGTGTACATTAGTATTCCCCTTGGATACCAAACTAGAGGCACATAGTGCAGAAATTTCGATCTAAATATGATTTCTGAACCCATTTAGCTATACCCCACCAAACTGAGCCATATGGCAACACACTGCAGCATACAAACACACTATTTACCAATTCTAGTATGTAAACCTGTTGAATGCAGTGTTTTTAGCCTGACAGTGTTTGCTGTTGCTTAGTTGAGTATGATCATGTCAGCTACTTCACAAGTGGTACTTAACGTCATGCTAATCATGCTGCCTGTCCATTACCTGAATCACTGGGAGATTGTAAATATAGATGTTGGGTTTTTGCCATGCTCCTGCATTTGTAATATCTGATGGTACAAATATAGTTTATGCAGTTTAGTCATTTAAATAAGTCAGTACTGAACCTCTGTTGCCTCAGGCCATATTGCAGTAAATATCTATCAAAACTGATAGAAAAAACATTGGTTTTCATCCAACAAGTAGGTAAAATAAAGCAAATTACTACCAGCATTTGCTACTGAATGTGCAGACTAACTAGTGTAGGGTCATTTTGGTAATTGTAAGATACGGAAATACAGGATACATTTGAGTATTGCCTGTGTGACAACATATTTTTGTACTCGTACCTGGCAACAGACTTGCACTGGTTCTGTGTCTTCAGTTGTGTAAGTGCACTCGCTGGACCTCTACATTTAATCTTAGCATGTGGCTTGCTTGAACTATACATGTAAATGTACTCTTCATGACTCAGACACTGAAAGAACATTTAATAGGAGCAGAAAAGGGGTCTTGACCATGGATCATTAAATACAAAGTAGATCCTGCAGTATAGTGCTGTCATTATCCAGAAAGAATAAGACAGACGTCATATCTGATCCATTAGCGCACAAAACACGCAAGATTACGTGCGGATGTGGGCTACGATGACATGTTCAAGTTGAAAAATATTAATTTAAAAAATATATTAAATTAATTGATTAAAATACAATAAAACAGTAATATTACAAAAATATATATACAAAAAAACATATACAATTTATAAAAAATTATTACAATTTATTACTGTTTCCTATTTTTAATATATTGTAAAATGTAATTTATTCCTGTAATGGCAAAGCTGAAATTTTATCAGCCATTACTCCAGTCTTCAGTGTCAAATGATGTTTTAGAAATCATTCTAATATGCTTATTTGGTGACCCATTTATTAGATATTTAAATCTTAATGTCCACAAACTTTTAAATGTACAGTATATGCTAGTTTGTCTCCAAAAAGTCATTTTGAGTTACTCTTTGAGGGTGTGTACACTTGAGAACTGAACTCCAAAAGGAAGAGAAATGCCTTCATAATGGCTTTTTTGCCAAGTATGTAGTTTCTAATTTTGTAAGATACTGGAGAGAACAGAGGAGAAGAGCAACCACCATGCTTTGACCTCAGCGCTTTCCCAGGTCACTTTAAATAAAGTTACAAGTCAAAAGCAGAAGTCTTTCAAGCTTGATAAAGTGATGCGACTCACTCTTTAGGTTGATGCTATGTGCAGAAATATTTAGCGTTCAGCTGTTTTGGTGTGCCGATCATGCTACCTGTCAGCGGTGTGTCCAAATTCCCACTCACGATCAGAGAGAATCCTGGAAATGCTACATTTTACATCTAATGTTTTACCTACAGGCCGATTACATCTAAAGTACCTGCTTTTATATTTGACTCTACAACATCTGTTTCATAGTCAATGCTGAGGCATATTTAGTATTTCTTCATTTCATTGTTTTTCCCCTCTTTCATCTTTCACATTTTCCCCCACATGAGTTTAATGCTAAAGTATTACAAACAAGTCTATCTGATGTACATTAGAGCAACTAAACCTACAAAACTATGTGTTTTGGTGCTGGTGTCTAAGACCAGATGAGTTCCAAATGAGTTTTAAACTCTGGATGAAGAATTGCTTTATTCATTTCAGTTGTGCAAGGCACAAAACATATGAAACGCAAAGACTGAGAGTCTGGGTGAACATATTGTACACATTCATACATCACTGTGAACCCATAACACATTTTTGCATGATGCAATGACCTTTTCTAACTTGAGACTAATAATAGACTTGCAAACAGTGATTGTTCATTAACACTTGGTGGGAAGAATGAGCATAACTCACTGTGATACCACGATACCTACACAGGTTGTATAACCTTACGAAGAGTGTCACTGTGTGTGCAGTTTGGAATACATCCAGTTCCTACAAGGTGTATGTCCTTGTCAGATGATGTTTTGGCTGTGGCGCAGTCTTTACAGAGGCAGCAGCCTTGGTAGCATTTATGTTGTGATACTTGAGTTGGATGTTCTATCATTTTATTTTAAAATATTTTTTTACTTTATTGAATTCTAAATGATGAACATGACCTTCTTTGTTACTTGGATTCTCTGATCAAACCAAATAGCCCAGTTAAATTCAACCCTCACCAGCTTTGCATGCTATGGATCATTGAGCTTTAGCATTCCCATTTGCTTTCATACAGTGAGAGTAACAGCAAGCCTACATGGTTGTCATTTGAAATGTACGGTTTCTCCTGGCATGGCCGTCACTACATCAGGCTGCGTCAAACTGGGGCATTGTTTGTCATTTTTTTATGTCCGCTTCACGCCACCTTCCCTGTCCCTCAGTACGTCGAGACCATCAGCAGCAAACAAAATGAGCTGGATAACTACATCTCTGAGAGCTACAAGAACGCCCTGTCCGAAGAGAGACGGAGGTATTGCTTCCTTGTTGACCGTCAATGTGCACTGGCCAAAACAAGCAACGCCTACCACACCAAGGTGAGATTTCACGTCATGCTGAAGAAAATTTGGGTCGCAGAAACACTGAAATTCAGATAATTTAAGTAAAAATTGTGTTAAGCATGCATTTTAGCCATTATTTGCACATTTAAATGTGTTAAAGACAACATGAAATGCCATTTACAACACATTTAGCTCTCGCAATATGACATATTTAATAATTAATAAATATTTGGTTGGATGACTTGGTCAATTAAATAGATAAAGCCTTATGGCAAAAATTTTTGATTACATGTTGTCTTTAACCATCAGTCATGTAATGTATTAATACTGATCATATACTGTAAATTATAAGTAACCATAAATTATATACTTGGACAACTCCATACTTTGTTTTCAGTTGTTTCTGCTCCCAAATCCCATTTAGTCAGTCATTCATTCCATTTCAGTGATGATCATTCCGCCATGCTTGCTAGAGAATGTGCTATACTGTGTATTTTGAGAAAGTTGTGTTTTGTATACAATGCAAAATGATTTAGAACCAAGACTACATTTGATTGCTTATCAGTTGTATCAAAGAGATTTAATCAAGGTGGTGTCACCAATATATAAAACACAAGTGTGAAGGATGATTATTCTTTTTAGAACATTACAGTCACACTGAACAAAAATAGAGCAGAGATCTGGTGGTGTCTGGTGGATTCACCAGCATGCAGAAGAACACCAGTCATTCCCGCGTAAGCGAGATTCACTCCTCTACTGTGACGCCCACGCTTCAGAGTTGGTGATAGACAGAGCGTTGGGAGCAATGATGGCAAGAGAAGCAGAAGAGAAAGGGAGGGCCAGGCAGAGAGTGGCCCACTTTTACAAGAACAGACTGTTCAGACGATAATCACTGTTTTCATGTATGTGTGTAGGAAGACTCATACTGAAGAAATTTCTCTGCAGGCAACTGCAAAAACATTTTAGACAAAGACAAAGAGGCAGTACCTCACAGTGGAAAATTAAATTGGGGTCTAATTGAGGTCTGAGAACAGGAAGAGCGAAGTGACGTGAACAAAACTGACCATCTGCCAGAGTTTGTCATGGCTGGATCTTAACACCGTCACCCACAACAGTCATGGTACTTGATACTTACTCACTCGTCTGCAACTGAGGGCAGAAGGAACAAAGAGAGTATAAAAACTCTCTCATGCTCAGATGACTAAGAGATTTTACCACTGGGAAGAAAATTGAAAAAAGAAAACCTTTTAAACACCTAATGAAATTTGCAAGTTTGAAGGGTTCACAGATTGCTCGGGAACTAATAGGCAGTTAGTAGTGGTCTCTGAATGATGCCTTTTCACACAAATGCAATTCAGAGACCCCTGCTAACTGCCTATTAGCAAGATTTAGCAAATGCTTTTATCCAAAGTAACTCACTGTACACTTATTGCAGGGTCATTCCTCATGGATCAACTTGAGATCAAGTGCATTACTCTTTGAGGGGTTTGAACTAGAGACAAGACGTGTAGGGTCTTTAATATTAGTATACTTTAGTGTTTAATCAAGGAAAGTAAGTCTTACAGGTTTGGAACAAAATGTGACAGAAAATAATGACAGAACTTTCATTTTTAGGTAAACTGTCCTTTCAAAACAATCTTAAAATCGCAAATGCTTCAGGTTTGCAATAGTTTAATAAGCTGTGACTGCTGAATCTTATGACTATACACACGATCTGTCCTGCTACTCTTGAAACTTTTGGATCAGCATAAAGTCCGGATGAAATGGAAACTGCGCTCATCTTTTCTTTTTCTATTGTGACGTGAGTGAAATGGCTTCTTAAAAAATGTAAAGTTGGACCAGATTTTGTCCATTAGGAATCCATTGGAGTGTTCTTGTTTGCAAAATCATGCGATCTCATGTGAGTGACAGGTTGCTAGAGGGGAGAGATTATTGTCCCACCCTTTGCGTCGGTGCACACATCATCAGAGAAGAGATGACTTAGCGAAAGAGAGGGGAATTTTTTGTTTTTTATCACAAGGGCAGTTAATTTTATATTTTAAAAATATATGTGCACGGATATTTCATTTATAATAAACACTCCAATATTCCATAAAATAAGAATTGTCCATTTTAATTTCACGGTGACTAAGATTTGCCAGTTTGCACTCCTGAAGAGTGTTAGCGTTTTTGCTTTTATGAACCCAATGAGGTCGTGACGCAGCCTGCAGGTGCTCAGACAGGCAGGCAGGTGATAATTGCTTTGGGTAGGGTGGTATGTGGTTGTGACTTAGAAAAGGACCGTAGGGGCTCAGTAGTACTGACCTGTGCCAGCCAAAAACAGACTATGGAGGTATTATAAGTACAGAGCGAAGGAGAGTGAGGGAAAAAAAAGAGATTTCGACATATTACAAGGCTGTAGGCATTTAGAAGACCTTTCACCCAATGCAATGTGTAGTACATTTACCACACATATGTTAAAGGATCTTTGCACTGAACCAAAATTTGGTGGAAGATGCAGGTAGATTTTTAGCATAACCTTTAGTGCGAGTTTTAGGTGAACTATCCCTTTAAATAAAAACAACTAAAAATGTTGCAACACGTCAAATTGTTGATTAACTTTTAATTTGTCACATCTCTTTGAAATGTGGCTCTTCAGTCTTTTAAATAAGCATCCATGTACTGCTCAAACAGATGATCTGAATTACAGAAAAGAGTCCAAAGATAAAGTTGCACTTCCTGTGCTCTACATTCAGAGGTCTCCAGGCATTCCTCATCTCTCTTACAGCTACTGGTCGTAGAGCTCAGCCAGGCTCACTGCCTGTGCATAGGGCAGTGTAATGAGGCTATTTCAGGCTTCTACCTACAGGGAGGGGAGGTTGTCAGGATAGAGAGGGATGTCTCAGAGCTTCAGAGGAACGCGAGGTGAGGAGGGATCACTTTATCACACTTTATTGCATTCCCTCTCCCTATCAGTCCATCAACTGAAGAGCTCACCTCTGAAACCTCAGCTTTATATTCTCAGAGAAAGTCTGTATTTGGTTTGTTATCCTTGATCTGCCAACATGGGTTTTCTCTCACAGGTGTGTAAAGCTTGCATCACTTATGCTAGGTGCTAATGCTAGTTGTGGCACTGTATGTTTGTTTTTAGGGCAGAGACTTGCTGACGCAAAAGATCCCATTGTGGCAACAAGCGTGTGCCGACCCAAATAAACTCCCAGAGCGGGCAATGCTTCTAGCTCAGCAAATGGGCTCAGGAGCAACGGGGACGCTGGGACCCAGTGTCCACCACACCTCTAAATCTAGCCTGACCATCTCAGACCCCATCCCTGGGGCCAAGCCACTTCCTGTGCCACCTGAGCTCGCGGCTCTCATGGGGAGCCAGCAGACGGTGAGTTAGAATCCCAGTCTGACCCAAATAAAATAAAAAAGTGAGCCACAAAATGATAGTGTCTTAACTGCAGCAAGATAATTTGTAAATGGTTGCATTAATGATGCGTATAATTGCATCCTGAGGGTGTTTGGGAGAGTAGGGGGCGCACTCACGGCCATAGGAATGAGAGAGTTCTCAAATTTAGTATAGATGGATTTAAAATACAGTTCCATAATGACCACAATGCTGTGAAAAGAATATTCAGAAACCTGCTGGCACTTACAGCTCTCTTTAGTTTACAGTTTATCACAGTGCAGTAACCATTATTCTACATTTCAAAGAATATTAGTCAACACCACAACCATAATTATAACAGCACAGAGGAACGACATCATTGGAATCGCGTTCAAAACATTTTTTTCCTGCTAATAATAAACGATAAAAATATTGACAGCCAATGAGAATCCATTCTGTTTTAAAGAGCTTGAGCATTTAAAGTGGCAGATGGCATAACAGCAAGTTCTCTCCATCATAGGACCAAATCTCTGATTTACATGGTTAAAACTGTGAACAAGACATGGGTTAAAAAAGCTGTATCTTATAAGGAAGGACATTCATTTAAATCTCATTCAGGAGTAGTGCGACTAATGCTTGATGATATTTTTTATTTCACTTATCTCAAAATTAAAGATACTGGAGAAAAAAAAATGCATGTATTCAAGTATACATGGAAACTAGGTGTTTTAATTGTTCCTAAAAATGTGAATTGCATCTTGCAGAGGATGATGGGAGTAGATGGTGTTCCTATGATGAATGGCTCAGGGGTCCATGGGGGAGATGACTACCAACGCTGGATGGAGACCAGAGCCGCACACGAGAAACCGGCCCACAGACACGGCGGAGAGACCTTCTCCAACACCCTGCCTGTCCGCAAGGTTGCGCCTGTAAAGCCCAAGAGTACTCTGGGTAAGTTAATGAACTTAACTTCGACAATGCAAACAGCAACTCTCTGATCATGACATCTGGAAGATTTCAGTGCTGTTTATTCAATACCCAGCATCTCTATATGACTTAATAATCCACCGTCTGTATTTATAGCTGTCAGTGTTTGTGCACCTGTGCGTTTCTCTCTCACTCTTTCCTTGAGAAAGTAGTGAGTATTCCTCTAGTGAGTGGACAATAACAGGGCAAACACTGCTGGAAATGAAAACAGGGCAGAGCAGGTGGGAATAGAGAGGACAGCTTTAAAAATGGATAGAAAATAGGTGAAGGGTATAGTTTCTCTTTGAGGGAAGTATTTTTAAAAAGGAACGGAAACGAAGTTCTTAATGAGTGGCGTTCACGACCTTTGGCTGGAATTTTAAAAATGTTTCTAAACCTACTGAGCTGCCTTGTTGCCGACTTAGGCAGCAATGAAATCTTATAAGGCAACTCAAGTAGTCCTAAACTGATTCCATTAGTTTGATGTAATTATGTTAAAACAAATATTCTAAATGCAAAAATACAACAAATATATACATAAATATTAGGTAAAATAGTTACATTTTGAATGAAATGTACATAATTTTTCTGTAATTTTTCTTCTTGCAAAGTTATAAAAAATTGCTCACTATGGATTTCTAATCTCTGACCCCAGCAGAGACACAGACCCTCCCCAGGTCTAGCTCGATGGCAGCTGGGATGGAGAGAAATGGACGGACACGTGTTCAGGCCCTCTTCTCTCATGCCGCCGGGGACAACAGCACACTCCTCAGCTTTACGGAAGGAGACATCATCACACTGTTGGTGCCTGAAGCCCGGGACGGCTGGCACTACGGCGAAAACGAGAAAAACAGAATGTACGTGTCTTGTGGTTAACTTCACAACAAAATTTGCTCATGCATACAGAAAAACAAGAACATTTTTAATTTAAGAATTTGATGAATCAGAGAAACTGCTTCAAATTCCACGTTGTTTGTGTCCTATCAGGAGAGGCTGGTTCCCGTTCTCCTACACCCGCTTGATTCCTGAACCAAACAGCAATAAACTCCACGTCAGGTGAGTCTGTTTGAATATTAATTAGTTTACAAAAGCCCTTTCAATGTTTAAATGCCATTTAATATTGTGCTGGCACAACCTATGAAATGCATTTAGAGAACTATGGTCATGAGCTGCATAACACCATAAAGCATGCAATTGAGAAAGACTTTAACGTTGACATGACCAATCAAACCTGACCTTGTTTACTTTATTCATGCACATTCATAGTCTTCTTGTGATTGATTCATCGGTGCATGTTATTCCAAAGAGAAAAGCCTTCATAACCTTTGATTCAAAATAAAATGTCTTGCTCTTCCTCTGACAAGATTTTCCCTTTTACTAATGTCACTTGGATGATGTTAACATTGTCATAATGCTATAATTACACTCTAAAAAATGCTGGGTTAAATACAACCCAGCACTGGGTAAAATATGGACGAACCCAGCGATTGGGTTGTTTTTACCCAGCGGTTGGGTTACTGCCCAGAAGGTTGGGTTAAACATTTAACCCAACTGTTGGTTGAAAACAACCCAGCATGTGTTCTGTCCAATATTTACCCAGCACTTGGTTGTATTCAACCCAGCATTTTTTAGAGTGTAACTATTTAGGTCAAATTTTAGCAATTGTGCATTACATTTGGCTCTATTCTAATACACAACGCCCACTTTCTTGATCCAGTCATTCCCAATGGATAAAATAAAGTCCTACATTTTTCAGAAATGTCACGTTACAGAAATGAAATCACGTTAATAGTGCGTATATGTGTGTGTTTGTAGTTTGCAGCATAACAGGAGCAGCAGCACAGGAAATCTTCTGGAGAGAGAGATGGCGTTGCCGACACCTGATTACGGAATGCCCACACGCTTCCTCGCCCAGCAGCAGAGCACAACACACAGCCGACAGAGACCATACAGCGTGGCTATGCCAGGATTCTCACAAGTAGGCTATGCACACACACACACACACACACACACACACACACACACACATCCTGCCTATTTTTAATGCAGTGTCATTCTACATCCAATACACAATGATTAACCTTGACAGATGTATGGAGATATTAATATAGCTTTCTATAAAAATGTTAATAGTATTGAAGCATTAATCACCTTACGCAGACATTTATCAGACATGCTGAAATATAGCGGGGCGACAGTTCGATTAATGCAGCCCAAGCTCCAGCTAACCGCATAGAGGACGTTCCAGGACATTACCCTAAACCGAGATCAGTTTCCACCTGTGACCATGTGTTATTTTAGCAGCCTGAGCCCACATTAGAAAAGACCTGTCCTGTTTGATTAAACTTCCCTTTGAGAGGCCATTTTGAGACATTTACAAATAGATGGGTTTGGGGTGGGAACAAAGAGAAACGACTGCAGTGAGAGAGCAAGTATTTGTCTGTGGAGGTCTTCACTTTAAATTAAATACATTTTTATACAGGTACAGATACATACAGCAGCCTTAGAACAATTAAGCTATTCTACAAATGTATTAGTTTATAATAAATATAACAACCTGGATTTCACCAGGTAAATAGCTATAGAAGCTGGCATGGCGTTACAATCAAACAAAATCTAGGGTTTGTCTTTGGCATTTAAAACCATCATTTATTTTTAAGAATGGTTTGAATGAAAAACATGTTTGTGAACTACACTTCACTGAAATAATTATACTTGCAATGGCATTACAGACTTGAATATGTATGAATAAGCACGCAAATACTTTTGGAGCAGCATCGAAATACATCAGAAGTAGGGCTTTGTTATGTAACACAGCCAGCAACAAACATCTCATCTCAACTCTCTCATCATTACCCCCGGGTCCCCTCCTTAGTGCATTCAATATTTATTTAAGTTTTGCTTGGAAAAAAAGGACATGTATGGCTGTTGGGTTTCTCTGTTCTCCTAAAGTCAGTGCTCAATTGGTTCTTCCCATTGTTTCTGGTTCAGGATGCACTCAATGACCTCCTTTTTTATTCCAGGTTACAGCAAAGATGCTTTAACTATCATCAATACTGCAGTTCATAAGTGTTATGCATTCTTCTACTGCCGTCTACTGGACATTTGAGGAAAAGTAGATGACTAAAAGACATTCTCTTTTTCTTCACAGCAAGGGTTGGAGGAGTACGAGTCTCGATTCCAAACGAGGTAAGACCTAAGTTTTCACTTACTCACATGCCAACTGAACAGAAACAGTATTTTAAAAAGCATTTTAGTTTGTAAGTTCTTTCTTTGTTTTCTTTTTATTTGACTTATTCTTCTCTGGTTTTGTTTGAATTTAAAAATCCCACATATTTTGAATTTTGACTATGGCAAGCAAAAAAGTCTTGTTTGCTTGACCTGCAGCCGGAACAGACGAACATAGCTGACGTTTCTGAAGGTCTAGCCCAAACATAAGGTGGGCGGGTGACCAAACGGCACCTAAACCCATATTGAACAAAGGAGAAACCTCTGATTGTTTAAATGGGTTTCATAAACCTCGCAATAATATACCTTAGTCAGTCGTTTTTGGTCTTTTCCCATAGATGAGAGCCATACCTACTCTCTTGAACATGGTGTAGCCATACTTTATCAATTTGAATGAACTTTTTTTGTATTGTACAAAGCACTTTGTGCGACATCGCTATAAATAAATAAATAAATAAACCCTTCTGGGTCATCTATGGGGAAGACCATTCCCAGCTTTTATTCCAAATTCCTTTACCATCACGATTTAAAGTAGGTATAGATGAAATATTTTTAAATATTTTATTTTTCCATTGAAGTTCCATTCCATTCTTGCTTTTGCTGTCCATGTGTGTTTGTCTTAATTAGTCTTTTAGTATCTTTTGTTCCAACTTTCATTTCTGTAGGGAAATTCATGAGAAGCAGTTTTTCACATGCTACCCCCAATGTTTTCAATACTTGTAGTTCACTTTATATCTTGCTGTACACACCATTTAGATTTGACTCCCATGATGCATTTAGAACAACGGGCTCCATTTTCACAATACATGTGTATGGGTCGGTTTTAAAGCTTTTTCTGATTTCTGATTAGAACACGTTTGAATTGTTTACATTTTACTTCTGAACCACACACACACTTGACTTGTAGGAAATGCAGCCCATCACATGTTTGTAATGTGCATTAATAGAGATTAGTATTAGTAGTAACATTAAAGGGATAGTTCACTCAAAAATGAAAAAAGTTGTCTTTTATTCACCCTCATGTGACCACAAAAAAAGGTTTCTAGGTCCAAAAAACTAATTTTCTATATTCATAAATCTCCTAAACCCTATTCAGTGAATCTGACTGATCTGGTTCTCGAGTGATCTGAACTCTGAAGGGAGAGGTTATCAGTGCACAGCATAAATTTCCATCTGTTTCTCAGTTGACATAATTGGATCCAGAACACTTGCTGTATAGTGCACAAGTCATAGGGACTCATTCTTTTATGGTGCAGTCCTCGTTCAATGACCCTGGGAAATGTGTTCCACATAAAGAAAGTCACACAGGTTTGGAACGTGTGAGTAAATGATGACCATTTTCATTTATGGGTGAACTATTCCTTGAACATCAGTGCTTTATGCTCTTTGTGCTTCAGTGTGTCTGTGTCCAAAGCCAACCTGGCAGCATCTCCCTCTCTTTGTTCCACAGTGCGGAGGGCAAATTGATTTCGACAGTGTGAGAGGACAGACAAACACACAGACACCACCCTCCCCTCCGTCCCCACACACTCCCCTGTCTTCCTTTATCTCTCAACAATCCATCCCCCTTCACTCCACCCTCAGAGGAAGAGGATCTAGATCCACCCTTCCCACCTTCTAGTTCCCTTATTTTATCCCAGTTGGAAGCAGCCTAATGGAACCGGAATGCTGAGTATTCCATGTTGACCTTCCTCATTATAGGCTCCTATCATAAGGACGTTGAACTTACTTCAGTAAACATGTTAAATTGTCTTTATGTATCTCTTGCCTGTCTTTCATGCATGTACATGTCAACAATGTATAAATGCATAACGTTTGCCATGAAGGGGTCCACGGATTTAAAAGAATAGTTTACATGATTTTCTTCTATGGAACTTAAAAAGACTTTTTTATGAGATCAAAGTTGTGTTTTTTCCCTTCTTTTTCTGAAGTGAATGGTGACCAGATTTTCTCTGAACAAAATGCTTTTTTTTTCTTTGTTCATTTTGGAGTTTGACAGCAGCTGGTCCCCATTCACTTTCACTTGAGGGAAGAGAGCAGCTCAGAAATCTAAATTTCTTGTTTGTTTTTTTTGTTTCTGTGGAAGAAAGAAAAGTTGTATAGGTTTGAAACAACATGAAGGCAAGTAAATATTTTTTTTTTTGTTGAACAAAAAAATCTTAAATGAAACCAGTGTGGTAATATGATTAAATTTATTGTTTGTAACAATACCAGTGGGTTTATCCAAGTATAAACGACTGTTAATAATGAAACTCAGCTGAGAAAGACCGTATTCTGTACATTGGTAAGTTTGCATATTTAAAGATATATCTATATATTCAGGTGTTTTTTAATTATTCCTTTTACATTGTACGATTGAACGAAACTGATGTAATTATCCACAACTTTCAGCGTTTTTCCATTTCATTGCTTATATTGCTGATGTAAAGGGTCTCTGTAATCTCCCAATATCTCACCTGGAGTCCCTTCAATGAAGTATCTGTTTTCTAAATGCGTCAAGTGTTGTAGAGCAGGACGGTGAATTCTGATGTGCAGCACATAATTGACCTTCCCTGAGTCTCAAGTGAAGATTGCATTTGAAAGCCTAGAAGTTGAATTGGATCAAATTGTTTAAATATAAATGACAAAAATGGGTTGTTTCTGGAATTCATGGTTCATGCATGAAAGAAAAGACAACTGGTACCTTTACATATCCATATCTCATCACCATTCACGAGTGAAGCAATAAGCAGTGAGAAGCTGTGTGTTAGTGATTTCACCACAGATGAGAGGTGTATCCCTCTTAACCATGGTAAAATCACCGTAGCACATGGTAACATGTGGCTCATTGCTTGTATGAATAAAAGCAGAAAGGAATGAACAATATAGTTTTAATCTAGGCCATTTACGGTTGCCAAGAAACATCTCTAGATTTATGTAGAATGTTTAGCTCATCCAATCAGATTTTAGAATCTGAACTATCCATATTTTCTCTTCTGCACTGATGTTTCAGCGATACATCCATATTAATGATGTGCCAAGTCTTAATATTAGTATAATCCACGTGATCCAGTGCCTTGTAAATAGCACACAATATTTGTAAATACTATAACTGATAATGGAATGTTAAATTGTAAACATGAGTATTTCAGATTTTTTTCTTTGACATGGATGCATTGTTTAATTTGGTTCGGCAAGATCCCTGTGGATCCCTGTACAGCTTTTAGATTCGAAACATATGTAAAAACAGCAATAATCAAATTTGATACCATCCTTTTTTGTTTAGTATCAATTTAAGCATTATCTTTTATGCTTATAATACACTTACACACCACTTGTGTGAGTTTTTTAGCCTTTTTCACAGGAGTGAAAGCTGAAGTCTTTTAGTTCCAGTGCTGTAATGAAAGGGAACTGTTTAAATGCTTTGAAATAGCCTTTTTCATAGAAACAAAATGCTTATGATTAAGCTATAAAAGAGACAATGTTTCTGTAATGTGATAGAAACACCACATTGCTTGTCTGGTCTAGTAATTGTTTAAAGGTGCACTGCTCTATATTTTCTCTGTATTGTACTTGAAAAATCGATTTATTGTTGTACATGAAGGTAATGCACAATTAAATAAAAAGCACCTTCATTATTACCACAAAGTATGCGTGGAGACATCCAGATTGTACACTTGCTTTCACTTTTCTCATGTTTTCCTTCACCAAAGATCCTGCCAGGTTCTTTGTGTCTGTCTGTCTCTCCTCCGACTATAGTTTTTTTTTTTGCTTTTGCACTTTTGTCTTTTTCTGTGTGTTACTAAACCAACGTCTTGCTGTAGCTCTGCCAACACTCTCCATCTCTGTTTTGATGAATTTAGAGACAAAAGCAGTAAGGTGTCAAGGACTGGAAGCCAGTGCCAGTGTTTCTTCTTTCTGCACTAGAGTAAAGGCTTTGGTACAGCCGCCACACTCAGAGAGAGCTCCACCTCGGTCATGATATTTATGTCGTTTTCTTCTGGAATGCCCACTTTTTGGATGTAAAAGGAGAGAAAGTACAATAATTGTACAGCAAAGTATATACACACTCCAATATGCATGTATTTTGGGCGACGCCAGAACAGTGTAATGTTGCTAAATGACCATGTGACTTTCTACTCTTGAAAAGATGAATAAACATTTCTTCAGATTAAAGCGGTGTAGTCATTTCTTAGCTTGAATTATGTCATAATTGGATGAGTTTATGGTTATTGACTTGCCATGAATAGAATATGAGATTGTCAGCAATTGAATTCATTTGTCTCTAAATTGATCTGTTATTGTCAGCTGATGATTTCTTTTCATTTTAATATCTGTGCAGTTTTTGTGGTTGTCATAATGCTCAGATCACTGCAGACACTATCAATCTGAAATGTAATTTTATTACATTCTTCATCTAGAACACAGCTTTTACTGTGCTACTCATTTTACTCTTATTAAACATGGTCAGGTTTTGAGTTATATGTCAATGAAATGTTCAGAATAGCATACTAAAATACTACTCTTACTGTTCCTGCATTATATTTAATGTACATGAGCACAAAATTAGGGAGAAGAATTGTAAAACAATTTCATGAGTCCGATTTCGGTTTTTTAGTACTTTTTAAAGAATAAATACTGCCAAATGAACTAAATTCAATAAAAAATATTTACAAATTCTTGCAAAATGGTAGATTTATTAATGACTTTTGACAGTGCAGTCAGTGCTATTTTATAATTGGCCATTTTTAACAACACTAGACAAACATTCCAAAAAATCTAACATATGTATTTGATCCCATAATTTTTGAAACTATCATCTGTCATAATTTGACAATCTGCTTAACTGATGTTCAGTTCACTGTAAAAAGTTGCTCTCCTTTGGTTTGTCCTTCTGAAGTTGACGATCTTGTACCATTTACTGTGAAAGTGGCTACTGATTTTTTTTTAAACCATTTATAGTATAGTTACATTAAATAAGGCAAATAGTCAAATACCAGGCCTTTTCTCATTTTTTCAGTGTGGTTCCTGAATTTGAACGCTTTTGAGTAAGTAGACTGTGCAGTTTTATCTCCATGACCATTTATAATTTTAATGTATAGGGAAAAAACTGAAAGAAAATGGCATGCTTCTGATAACACTGAATATCTTAATTTCAAATGGAAATCTTCAAATAATAAAATGGGCCCACAAAGTATTCCAGTGCTTGTAATCTAAATATCATTGCATTAAATATATCAAAGCAAGTAGTTTTTTTTAAGCAAAGTTTTTAGTTTTAAATATATAAAAATATGGTCTAAAAATACATTGTGATACTTCATGGTTGTACAATTATTCAGTCATTAGTGTTCAAAATGCTTTTTGGGTTGCTGCATATTATGTATAGCACGTCAAACTCGGTTATAACAAGGCCTGATTTTACTTCAGTTTCAGGTTCTTTCCTCCTCAGTCTGCGATAAAGCTCTAGCTTTCTAAAGAATTCAATTTACATGTACAATTTCATATCTGAATGCAGAATATGATGTGATCATTTCCTGACATGACTGTCAATATAGTGACTCTGAAATGAATCTTTTGAGCAGCCACGGGTGCGTGAATGACGCAGGGAAGAGACTGAAGTTGAATTACAATCAGCACGACTGATTTTAAAGCACGAATAATCTCAAATTTCCATTCCCTTCCATTTTTATTCCCTCAAATGTTAGGCTTCAAACCTCCTTTTTAAAATTCATGCTGCATGCTATATTGTCAAAGATTTTTGGTAATAACTTTTAAGCATGCTTAGAAAGAACAGCAAGTCTGTCCGTTATATGATGTTATGGTTTGTATTTTTATTTTTTATTTTTTATTTTTTAGAGTGATGGATCCTCTCCAATTCACCACATTTGCGCTCACATTGCGCCAAAGACAAAGCAATTCCAACAGCAAGCAGAAACCCAAACTCATTATAACCGAAGACCTTGGATCTCGACTCCCTTATTAGGACATCAATATTTCAAACACTTTTTTGCAGGCCACATGGACTAGAGCTACTGTACAGAACCTTCTTACAGCAAATTACCCACAATCCTCGGTCAAAGCAACAGAAGGCGATGCTCTGAGCTTCTGATCATTCAAGTATTGCCATAGCTACTAGTTGATGATCCATTTTAAGCTTGATTTCTATCTGGAAGAAACCTTTTTTGTAGATATAAAAATATACAAATGTAAATACATTTAGTAAGAACTTTTTATTTTTTAGAAGACCTCAATAACATGTCAAGCACAAAAAATGCAATTTTTTGGTCAATAATGACTTAAATGCAACTTGAATCATGGTTTCAGAAGTTATACAACAGCCCTACTATTTTCTCCTTTTGGAGTATTTATTGTAAGGTAAAGGAATGTTTTGCAAAATCTGCTAAATGTTTTACTTTCATATTCCACAGAAAAAGAAAAACACATCAAGTGTCATGAACACATTTAACTAATGAAGGGTGATTCGTTAAAATGAACAGTGAAATTTAAATTTCTTTTTAATTTGCACTTAATCTGCACTTTTAGTAGCAAACAGCCAAGATTTGCGGTCTTTCCTAAACGGTAATAGTAACCATATTCTTTTAGTCACATTTGCAATGTAGCAAGATATCACACTCCCTATGTAGCAAGCAAAATTTCACTTTTTGATATCATTTTTGCAGATACCAAAAAAGGGCCTAGAGGATAGATCTTAAAGCTATATTCTCTTCTCTTTTTTGTATCTCTATTAAATTATCTATTACAGTTCTACAAACATAGCCACCTCTCTCATCTTTATCTTTTTTTTTTTTTACACACAAACCCACTCAGTATTCATACTTTCTTAATAACCACACTCACGCCTTCAACATTGCCAATAAAACAACTTCACTCTCACTTATTTTCTCATTCATTCTTCTACATGTGTGCCACAAACTGAGGGTTTTAAAGCCTTTCAGTAACACGTATCGCCTGTGTTCACTCGTTAGCCCAGTCCACATCAATTAGTTGATTAGTGGGTTGTATGTACCAAACAGCACCAGAAAACGTTTTCCAGAGTAGATAAACTTCCAAATGAAAAGATGTAGCAATACTCACTGTTTATGAAGACTGTATATCAGCGGTTCCCAACCCTGGTCCTGGAGGCACCCCGACACTGCATGTTTTGCATGTCTCATTAATCATTCAGGTCATCAGATCATTAGTAGAGACTCCAAGACCTGAAATTGGTGTGTCAGAGAAAGGATGCAAAATGTGCAGTGTTGGGGTGCCTCTAGGACCAGAGTTGGGAACCATACTGTTCTTATACTTTATGTATATAATGTAAATATTGTGTGTGAACAGAGTGAGAATGGAAAAATTGAGTATGACTATACAGAGAATTTGTATGATCCACTTGGTAGCCCATTTCGGAATTAGATATTTTTCCACCAGCATGTATTTTCTTCCATTTTCTTTGTTTTTGCACTTGTGTGTGTCATATTGAAGAAATAATATGAGTAGAAAGACTAATAAAACAGCCAGTTGTATAAAATTGAAGGTTACCTGTGTTTGCATCTTATTTATCCTGCTAAAACATCAATATGAAATATTACATGTTGAATCTGCATTTAATGTTGTAATTAAAGTTATAGATTAAAACAACAAAAACTGCAAGAGAGAACCGTCAAACAGAATAGTTTTATTTTTCTCACTAAATTTGTGACACATTTTGAGGAACAGAATTACATACACTCTTGCTTAACATTATACTGCGACTCAAAACCATCGTAAGGGCAAATTCCCCAAGAAAAATCTGTGAATCCACCACTCTGAATCAGAATTACTTACGGGACGCAAATCCGGCTTGTGCCACATCAACTGATACATTTCTTTGGCAGAAAACACATCTTTTCCCTTGACCTCCTATGTGCCCATTTGATCTTTCAGCAGTTTAAAATTGTTGAATCAAATACAAAAATAGTACAGGCTGTTGTCTAGTTCAATCTAAGCTAGACGATTACATAGAATAAATGCCTTCACAGGCAAACGAACAGAACATATCGAGAGTAGCGTAATGAGATTTATGCTTGGTCGGACGCACAGAAGTGTGCAGGTAGCATCGAGTTCCTCCGTACTGTACACGGTTCTCAATCACATCAGCAGGCTCGTCCTCCTTGATCACGTCCAATGTATTGTTTCCCCACCATATGAGAAAAAAAAAATCACAATATCATATGTCCATTTTGTTCAGCAGTTTAAATTGTTCCTATTAGTCAATTTTTATAAAGTCCAACAACTAGACTTGAGTGTCTGTTAAGCGTTGCGGCTTCCAGTGCTGAAAAGCATTGATCTGTTCTTCAAAGTTCAAGGAAATATAAAACATGTTGACTAATAAATAACACTCTTAACACCCTGATCATAATACAACCCGGCTTCAAACTTCAAAGGTAGCAAGCATGTACAGCATCATTTAAAAGGGTGAATACAGGTAAATTGGAACACTTTCTGATCATTTGTAATCATTTTTTATAATATGATCCAAATGGCTACAATATATTAATGATGATGCTTGAGTTTAAGTGTCCCTCTTCACTAGTAGTCACCCTAAATACATCATTAAATACATGTCAAATCATCAAATCCTCCATTACATAATAGGTTGTCAATTACATATGGTTTAATATTTATTTTTGAGATTATTTGGAGTTTTTCTACTTTTCTACTGCATGTTAAAACTTCACTATTAAATAAAAATGTCATCTTTTTTGTTATTATTTTATGGATTTAACTGCAGATATTCAAAGTCAAACTGTGAAACATGAGTTCTGCTATGAACAGGGAAATAGCAAAAAATGACAAATCATTTGCCTCGTGCAAACTGATTTAAATTGAAGCACTAAGTAAATAAATAACAAAATGATCTAAAACACTAAGCATTCAAATCATGAAGAAAGAGAATCGATAATAATAATCCAAGTGTGATTATTAATAAAATCATAAAAGTGGTTTCAGAATGCCATGTCACCATAACACAATGCTACTCTCAGGCAGGTGACAAACACAAGGCAGCTGTGTGTCGTGAAACTTCATTTTAGTCTTAAAAACACTTAAATAACCTCTCCTTTTTAAAACTCCTTTTATAAACAAACAAGACTGCATTGATATTTCACAGTAAAAATCAGTTCAGTTTAGTTTTGTTACATTTCGCTCATTCAATTTTTGATGCAGCGATACCTTTAGCGTCTTTTCAACACTTTCCAAAAATACAGTATCTGATGTTGTAAACAGTCACAGTTTCCAGTAGGTCCATATAAACTAAGCAGATCCATCCAAACTCTGTTTCATTTATAATACGCTTAATTTTAGTTTGTGTTTCCTAATAAGTTTTAGTCATTTCCACATGATTTTTGTTCTTCTTCTGGGGCCCTTTTGAAAGGGCTGCTATGAAGTGTTTGCTGACATTAAGAGGCACTGACTTTAAGGGGATCCAAAAACAGTTTCCATAGAGATCAAAACCTCCTTCTTATTATGATCTCCTCCACAAAAAAAGACAAAAACAAAACAAAAATAACTAAGTGTCTGTCAGTGCTGCTCAGTGTTGGCAGTAGTATGGTGATTCACTCTCTTTCCCCATCTTCACTGCTCCCTTTAAAACAGAGGAAAAAAGATTAAATTTATATTAGCTTTATGTTTAATTAACATGCAAATTATCAAAGGAGTGTCTAAAGTATTTGGAAAATAAAAACTCAACCCTAATCTGTTCAAAGAAAATATCATGTGAAATATATTACATGTAAAAAAAAGTCAAAATATAATGTACTTGACAACTAACATTAATTTGTGCACATTTTCATTTTAGCTTGTTTTGGAGTCATCAAATTGAACAATTGACAGAATGTTTTGGCAATCCATGTTTTCACTGTTATACATTAGGGGGCGCTATTGTGCATCTTCTGAAATAGTACAGAATCTCTAGATGCAAAAGCAAGCGAAGAAGCAGAAACAAGCAAAAGAAGCATTGTTCGCACACATGTAAGCTAACATGCGTAGTCTTTGACAAAAGCGCGAAACTCTTTTTTTGATATGTTGCATGTTCGGATATTCATACAACAAAATATTCTAGGGACCATGAAATTTTGCGAAAATGATCAAAAATGGTGGTACTGGCTTGCAACTTTTAAAAAAAAAAATGCTGATGGGGAAAAAGTTTATTATAAAAACTGCTTCAAACGTGCTATCTCACCTCCTGCAGAATCCATATCTGAATCCGAGACATGCGTGATGGAGAAACGTGACACACTGGATGGAGAAACAGTAAAACGGGAGACCTGTGCCACAGGTTTATTACTGCCACTTGGTAGGCTTGGCTTTGGAGTGATGTCCGGTGGAGACCCCTTAGAAGATGTGGGAAGGGGCAACAATGGGAAATCATCTTCCCATTCAAACACTGCACCTTAGATCAAAGACAAAGCAGGACAGTAAATAATTAATGTTAAAAATTCTTGAAAAAAGATGGGCAAAAAAGAGGGAAAAAGTATCTTACTCTCTTCTGAGATGTTTCCATCAGAAGAGTCATCAGAGGCATTGATCTTTTCCTGCTGGTTTTGTGCTTTACCCTTTGCACTCGGTTTGCTTGACTCTCCACCCAAGGGGAAACTTTGATCTGCCAGCTCTCTGGTTGGGCTTTCCTGGTGGGGTTGACATAATTTTATTGTCAAACTTCAAAGAACTCAAATGTGATTCAATATATCATAGAAAACCTCTTGAAATAACTGGACAATAATTACCTGGTCAAACAGAAAGACGGTGACATCATCGAAGAAAGACACCACTTTCTTTTTGTTTTCCATTTCGTCAGACAGTGAATCACTAAGCAGCGTTGGTATCTTAAGCAGACTTCTGAGTTTGTGTGCATCACTGCAGTCACTCACAATGATAGGTACGGTCAAGATCTCATCCTCGCTTTCTTCACTCTGTTCCTGGATACTGTAAGTGCGCAGCTCCTCATCGGACTCATCGCTATCCTCAGAGTCGCCATCTTCCTCATCTGCCTCCTCTCCATCTGTGGGAGATACCCGTCCTTCTAGTGGAGGGGGAGGAGAGCCAGAACGTGTGGAGCTTCTTTTGCGTCCTCCTTCTTCACAGTCCTTACTCCTGGATTCCAGTCCCTCATGTGTAGTGGAACTGTTCCTTTCTGCTGTTTCCTTCTGAGATGCTAGTTCCTCTTCGGACAAAATGATACAGCTCACATCTTTGACTACGTCCTCTTCATTCTCATCAATATGGACCTCTGGAATATCGGTGTTTGCAACATCACCCTCAGAAGTGACATGGTCGAGAGACAGACTATCTTCACCGCCTACTTGTTTGAAAGATTCCTCTTGCTTTACATCGGGACCAAGCAAAGCATCTGAATTAGATCCTTCAGATTCCGATGGTACAAGTTCTGCAGAAAGATCTGAATCTACACCAAGATTTTCATCATCACCAAAATGATCTTTTATAGTAGACACTTCATTATCAGGAGATGGGAGAGACACACTACTGAGTGTGTCACAACCAGACATAACTTCATTGATCTTTGATGGAACATTTGATGTTGCATCATGAGAGTGTTCAGGAGATTTTTCACTTTCCTTTGTAGATGGCAAAAGATATTCATCTTCATCTGCCTCCTTTTTTGGAGGAAGTAACTCCTCTTTATCTATAATTTCCTCCGGTCCATCTTTCTGATCTTCGAGTTCATTGATGTCCTCTTCGCTTTCTTTATCTTTCCCGGCATCATAGTCAGAGAAGTAGGCCGAATCTCTGTATGGAGTTTTATCACTCAACGCTTTCAGCTCTCCATCATTGCTCTCAGATGCTGTCAATGCCATTACAGTATCAAAGTTGTCCTCTAGCTTCTCATCCTCTGCCCTTATAATCTCTTGTTCAAAGTTAGACCCAGATGTCACTTTTCCCAAGGGTTGGATGAAAACCTTAGAATCTTGTAGCTCATGAGGTTCCTTTAGGACAAACTCTGGAGATTCATTGTTTTCGGTGTCATAACCACTGTCCACTGTCTTGGGAGAGCTTGACGGATGGATGGAGGCAGGACTGAGTGTCTCGCTGGAACATGCTGTAGATGGTATGTCAATGGAGTCCATGGAGTCTGGGGTACCAACCTGCTTTTGTAATGACTTGAATGTTGGATTAATGTAGTCAACAGTTTCCACTTCAACGGTGAAGTCACCAAAAATCCCTGAGGTTACGTCAGTGATGTCATCATCGCTGCAGTCATCAATCTCCACCAGACTGATACTAGAGTGTCCATGGTCCACACCACTGTCCGCTGTCTTGCTTAGGTCTGACTCTGGCTCTGATTTGGGTAACTCTGCTTGGGTTTTCTCCAATTGTGGAGTGATGGCAATAATTTCAGTTTTGGGATCCATTAGAGATGCATCTTCATACAAAGCCTTTTCTTGCTTCAAGTTTGTTTCTCCTACCACAATATCCAAATACTGCTGTGAGACATCAAACTGTTTGGCACCTTCCCTCGATGACTCTATTTTGGAAACTATATGTCCAGCAGATAAAGGTGCTTGCCCTAGATGTTGGTCTTTTTTGGGCAATGTCATGGGTTTCCCTGGAATACAGTCAATCATGAAGCAGTTCCTCACAAGTGTTCCTGTTAGAGGATCTACAAAATGTGAACTGCTCAAAGCTTGACAACACGGCACGGGATATACTTCAGCCTCTCTGGGTTCATGGCACATATGAATATACGAACTGCACTCGGGTGAAGGGTTTGAATGTACATGTCTTCCATGCACCAGGCAAGTGTTGCTTTTGACTGTTGCCTCTAAGTAGTCAACAGGTTTGGCCATATGGTACGGCAGGGTCTGCTCTTCAGGCCATGTATCTTCAACATCAGTCATCGGCATAGTGTAGTGGAAATCTGCATACGAATCTTGGATACAAGACGCCTGCCTTTGACGCAAGGTCCTTGTGTTTGTATTTGCTGGATTGCTGGTGGACCAGCTTCTTGCTCGCCTTTCCACAAAGATGTCTTCCTCTTCCTCAGATTCGCTGTCATCTCTTCCTACAAATATGGCACCACCTGATGCCATGTCAATACAAACTGAGTGGCTACCTGGCATAGTCTTCCTCAAAGACCCCATCATATCATAATATCCTCCCGTAACGTTCTTTCCTATAATGGAACCTTGAATGTTCTCCAAGTAAGGATCAGCATAGCCTTGTGGAGGACTTCCAAGTGATGGTGAGACACCTAAAGGCTCCTCCAGTTCCCCAAGTGCCTGTCTTAAGCTTCGTGACCCCCAGCTCTCTTGTGGAGGCTCTGTTGGGTCTCGTATCAGGTAGCGGTCCAAGATCTTAGGAGGTGATGGTTCATAGTAGTAACCTCCATCCCTGTCTTTGTATGAGACATAGTGACCAGACTCCCATGCTCTAAGAGGACTACCATGGCCCAAAAGAGGCTCCATAGTTAGAGACATAGCAGGACTGGTGTCGGAATCATAGGCACTGCTTTTGTGGATATCCGCTGACCAATAAATGTCTGGTTTAGCTTCAGGGGGACAGTTCATACACTCTCTAGAGTCTCCACTACCTATTAGAAAGCTTCCATTGCTGCCCCCAAACTCTGGGCTGTAAGCACACAGGGTGAAGTTCATATCAATATTGCTTTGTACTGGCTCCTCAATGCGAATGTAGTACTCATTACTCACTGATGGACTGTGAGCACTCAGGACTGGTACCACACCAGGGGTGTGTATTTGTTTGGACTCATAATACGAAGGAGAAACCCCTAGGGCAAGTCCTTCAACAGCACAGCCCCCCACTATTCCACCTGGAGGGTAGTAGACCTCCTGACAATGGGGACTGCCTTGACCCAAAGTGCCTGAGGTGGATGAAGAACGGTAGTGTTGTTCAGCCCGTGCCTGCTCCCACTTGTACTCAAAGTTGAGGCCATGGCTGGTTTCAGTAATCGTTAAGATGTCATCTCCAGATTCTGAATGGTAGCCATCTCCAGTGGGGAACTGTTCCAGTAGGGGGAATGAGGAAGTGGTGGATGACATGGGCATGTCGATTGCTAGTGCACCTGCTCCATGGACATTAGCATGGCTTGTGTTTGGTCTCATGGAGTTCCAGCGTCTCTCAAAGTCTTCCTCTGCCTCACTGGCTCCTTTGGCGCATAGGTAACTAAGCAGCAGATGAACTTCTTCTGCATTGGGCCTCTGATCAGGCTGAAGCCAACAGAACTGCATTACTTCATACCTGGTGATACAGAAACACAAACATACACTTTTAGGGTAAATGTTACTAAAAGTCACTTCAAAATTGACTTAATGAGCGTGATATATTTTTCAGTAGAAATAAATCTAAACATCCTTAAAACAAGATACATTTACTTGAGAAGTAACACTGCATATAATATTAAGATTTTTTTTATAGATTGCATTTTACAGATTGAGATTAATCTATAAACAATATAATATCTTAATATCTAATGCAGTGTTGGACCTAGAGTAAATTTATTTTGTTTCAAGGATCTTTTGAAATTTTAACTGGAAATTTACATAAAAATGGCCAAACTATCTAAACAACAAAATTAAAGGCAAGGACTTGAAAATAGTAGGGAGAAAATTGAAAGGATCTAGCAGAATGAAAATTCAAGGCTCTAACTCTAGGTAATGGTTAATAAAAAAGAGTGAGAAGAGCAATATAAAGTTTATTAGATACCCACCAGCGGTCAGAAAGAGGGTACTTAAGAAGTGGCTTGGGCAGCTTCAATTGCTGGTCCTTTACAGCATAGCTGAGGACCTGTCGGTCTGAATAATGGCGGTACGGCTGATTCCCCAACTCAAACAGCTCCCAGATTGTTACACCAAGTGACCTTATGTACAGAGAGAAACAAAGTATTTTGGTAACTAACAGCAATTAATGCATCAATCAATAATGACTTGATATCTATAATAAAGTTTATTTATTTAGGAGGCGGTGTGTTCTTCCTAAAACTGCAAAATAAAGGCCTAAATTCAACACTAGATTTATGTTCTACAGATGCAAGGATTTGCTCTGTGCTGTAGCCTCTTTTGAGGGTACTGACCAGATGTTGCTTTCCTTGGTTTGGTCCACCACCAGTAAGTTACCATGAACCTCATCAACCAGTTCAGGAGCAATCCAGCGTAAGGGAATCCAGGTCTGGTCTGATGTCACAAAGTAGTCATCCTGGGGATGAAAAGACATGAAATACAAGTTAATGAAATACACTAACCACATTTTGAATAAAAAGCACAAAATCAACTAGTAAATGAATGCAATATAAAATTCAGATTTGTATTTCTATTCACAATTAGATATTTTGTTGATATATCTTAGTAGATAAAAAATGTATAGATTTAAGTGTACACACCTTGTACTTGTTGTGTGCTAGTCCATAGTCTCCAATCTTAACTTTTATGTCTGATGTTAGCAGGCAGTTTCTTAAAGCCAGATCACTGCAGAAAACCAGAGCACCAAAAATAAATAAATAAATGATAAGCACCTTCTGAAAATAGGACATGGCCTAAATTATTTCATATTGCTAGCTCAAACATAACCGGATGTCATTTACAAAACTGCAAGCCTGCATAAAATTAACATAACAGATGCAATGCCAGAAATAGCCATCATTTAACTCCACTGTGGTGTTACTTTCCAAAAATAATTCTTCAGGAACCTGTTCAAAGCATCTTGACAAGGACATGCTGAAGTTGCTTGTAGATGTGTGGTGACCCCCGGCAACAAAATCACTGATGCTGGAGTGGAGTAAAAGCACTCAGGCAGCATCAGGAGATTGTTGCAGGGAGAAACCATGAGACAGGAAGCAGGTAATGCAGATATTCACACTCATTTGCTTCATACTCATACTGAGAATGTTTTGAGAATTATATATTAAAAAAAACTATTATATTTTGGTTCTAAAGAATTCAAATTCTCTAAACATAGATTTGTGCACTAAAATAGAATGTTGAAGTTAATAAATTGTTGGCTGACCTATGAGTGAAGTTGTTTTTGTGAAGGTGGAGCAGGCCTGAAGTGATCTCACACGCCATCCTCTGAAGTAGTAAGGGGTCAGGGGTCATGGAATCTGTTGCCCGGCAGCTGCGCAGGTAACCTTTAACATCACCCTGTTGACATGGAACACATTAAACACATGCTAAAACACAAAGGTAAGACAAATCAGTATGCATAAACATCAAAAGAGTGTGCTGTCAGCCTGATTTTCCTCAGCTAACCATTGGGGGGCGATATATATCAAGACATCAGGAGGGCAGCTGTTTGATGTTGTTGCAAGTTCTGTTTCAAAAAACATGCTGATGCATATTTTACCTAAGTAGGCAATAACAGGAGAAGACTGATATGAAATATAGAAACACACTATCATGTTGTGACTCTTGCATTTCCACCTTATTTTTCAATGCTGAATTAAACTTTTTTATTATGAATGTGCGAGACTTCTGGGGCCTGTACCATGAAGCCGGATTAGCTGGCTAGCCAGGTAAATTTCAGTTTAGTTTGCACCAACCCTGGGTTTTAGGTACCATGAAAGTGGCTTGGCTTTTAGCTGCGTTCATTGCCATAGTAACTTACACTCCACGGCTAACCTGCTCCGGGGCAGGTTACGTTCTGAGTTAGAGATCTCAAACTGAAATTGGACCAATCAGATGTGAGCACATGTCTGACACACACAAAAAAGTCACTTCCCCAGTTTCTCTCGCTCCAAATTAAAGGTCACTAGTACTTAAAAAAATATATATATATATTAAAAGTTATTTTATATGATTTATATTATTATATGATTTATATTATTATTAATCCATTACACACAAGCAATTTTAGTTTAACAGTTATAATAATTTATTTTAAATGAATGTTACAGGTCGCATGTAATATAAATAAGCTGTAGAATCAATAATGCTTTAAAAATGACTGTGACCTTACATTTGAGTCTCTATCGCTGTATATTTCCAACTATATAAATTAACTTAACAAGTTTCACTTGTGACTGCACTGGTAGAGCAAGATAATTTGTTTTATTTGTCCTCTTTCATGAACAAGTACTTTTTTTTTCATTGTAAATGCATTTAAATTCCTCATGTTCTTCAATCTCTTAACCTTTAGCAAAACCTTTAACCTTTAACCAAGGCTCGTGATTGGCTGTTTGCCAGTGATGTCACACATTCATGTGCACGTGCTCCACAAACTCAGGATCAAAGCCTGAGTTGACAAAGAAAGTTGATGATCAGCATCATGGTACCAACAAAGCTGGATTGGAGGGGTTTGGTTTTGTCAACTCGAAACTAATCCTGTAACTCTGAATTTGTTCATCTACCATCATGGTACAGGCCCCTGGTTCATGTGCTGCTAAAGGTAAATAACCAGAAGAATAAAAAAGTGCAATTAAGGGTAAAAATATCTTTGAAACAAACTTTTTCTTATTAGGATGATTTAAAATAATATGATAACAAATACCAATTTGCAACATCAAGCAAAATTGACTGTTTTTATATAGCTGAAATTTTTAAATAAAAATATTTGCTAACATATTTGCTTTCTTGGCATATTTTGGTGTCTACATATGGCCTCCTTCAATGAAAATCTATGGGAATTTTGTTTTACCTAAAAACTTTGGAACTTTAAAAGTAATAGCACGTAAATAATAGCACGTCTTCCCTTAAGATATAAAGATATAATATTTAAAAAAATAAATAAATAAATAAAATACTGGACTAACCAGTGGGCAGAACTCCATGACCACTAAGTAGGGTGTGACCTCTGTGCACTGAGCGAGGCACTGCACTAGAGCCGGATGCTGGAGAGACCTACAGAAACAGTTTGAGCCCAATCATCACTACAATATCTCACAATCATACTATACATTCATATTACTGAGATAGTTCACCCAAAAATTAATATTCTGTCATCATTTATTCACCCTAATATTGTTCCAAACCTTTATGCATTTCTTTCTGCTGTAGAACAGGTCAGTGTTGTTTTAGACCCCTTTCACTTTCATTTTCATTTTATTTTTCAATGTATGTTTTCTACCTTCTTTAAAATATCTTCTTTTGTGTTTTACAGAAGAAACATCAAATGTAAATGATGAGAAAACATTTATTTTTTGGGTGAACTATCCATTTAATGTCTTACAGTACATTAATGTGTTTATTACAAATGACTAATTATAGCAGACATTTTAGTCTAAGCAACAGGTATATTTTTCATATGGTCCCCCTAGGAGGAGTTTGAACCTATGACTTTTCAAACCTTAATTATTCTTGCAAAAGAGATGAAATAAAATATATAAATGAAATAATGCATTGTTTGTTTACCGGTATGGCCGAGCCTCTTCCAGAAAGTGCATCTGGTCCTGCACGCTGGCACTGGCCTTTAGTTCCTTCACCACCACCTGGGTACTGCTGAGACCAGAGTGAACCTCCCCCAACAATACCTGTGAACCGACACATCCCACCGACACACATATACACAAACACACAAGGGAAAGACAACAGAAACACACATACAGGTATGAACAGAGGGAAAATGGACAACACACACAGTTATCGACAGGGTGACACAGACAGACACGAAACAGATGTGCACATAAAGGAAATGGGTACACAGGAAGGAAGGAAGGAAATGGAAGACAGATATTCCACACAAACAAAGCCAAAAAGGTTTAAACCAAGTCCAGGAATCATGCGAAAAGATGCTCAAAAGGAAATGCAGAAAGACGAAACAACACAAAACCAGATGAGACATCGATAAACATGCAGCCACAGAGACACAGACATACAGATGGACATACCCATTCAATGGAAAGTTGTGTGTGTGTGTGTGTGTGTTGATGTATGTGTGTTACAAAAAGACAAAGAAGTAGAGAGAAAGAGAGAAAGAATGAGAATGAATGAAGCACAGTTATTCCCATGAAATACTAAAGAGCTTCCGAAATTCACTGCTACACAGAAATATCATCAAATTCTCACAGGGAACAGTCAAGACACAAGTCCAACATCAAAGCTTGAGTATTACTGAGGTAAAACAGCATGGAAGATATTTTCACATCCTTGGGACTAAACTGCAGAGCTAAATCTTTGATCCGTAGCAGAACACGCTTAGGGCGTTCATGTCTGTGAGGTGCACAAACATACAAAACAAATAAACAATAAACAATAAACCAACTACACTTACCTTGCCAAACCAGCCATGTCCAATCTCCTTTATATAAAGCAAACTGTGGCGGCCAAGATCCGTGGATCTCAGGAGCTGGACTAAAAGATGATTTTCGGGAAACAAAAAGACAGAGATAGAACAAGACATGAATTAGCAACTGGACCAATAAAACAATGTAAAATTTGCAATTCAATATCTAATGAAATCTAGAAAGCTTTAGAATTTTAATCAAGAAAAATGGCATAACATGAATAAATAGTTCTGTTGTACAGATGTTCTTTGCTTCTTTTGAAAGCTTTTTGAAAATTCTCAAATTTAAGAGCTACTGTCATCACCATTCCAACTAATTTTATACACAGACGATATAATTTTAAATTAAAAATGAGAAAAATGAAATGAGAAAAATGCACAACAGCAGCATTTTCACTTGTACTCTCCAAATTTTGGACCCCTATTTAATACAAGAAAAATACTGATAAAAATGAATTAAATTTAAATTTGATTAAATAAATAAAAAAATCAACCTACAAAAAAAAAAACAATATGAATAATGTTGACAACTGTTCCAACACACCCTTAGTGCACAATTGAGCACTGCAAGTGCATTAAGTGAAGTTTCGTCAAGATTTTCCTCCAACAAGCCAATCATCCTCCAAATATCCTCTCCAAAAAGTATCTTCTGTGCAAAAGTGATGTTAAACGGCTCAAAATCAATTTCAAGAGACTGTCTGAAGAGTCAAAATCTTCCCGTAACCTATCAGACTGCTTGAAAGGCATATTTTCTGAAAAACAGAAGACTGCGGCAATAGGGATGGATTTGACGAGTGATTTTCTGTACCATTCAGCCTCTCGTCTGACAGATCCTTGCATATCTCTATCATCTCAAAAAGCCATAACAGTCCCTTTCTCTCTTTCTCTCTTCTCATCGTGCCCACAAACAAGCAGTTTATTGTCAGCGTGTATGACATACTGTCTCACTCTCTGTCCCCTTTTTATGCAGCAGCCATATTTTACGCCCATGTGGTGTTGTAGAGGCTGCTCATTCTGCCTGCCCCCTCTCAGAGAGCCCTCGCTGGGAAGAATTGGGCTCTTTGTCATGCCGGCGGTGCTGCTTGGTACCACTGAGAGGATGGAAACACTAATGCTATTATTCCTGAGGTTTCTAGCTCGAGACTGGGAAAGCAAATGGCCGGTAAGCAAATCAGAAATGTTTAATGTGGGTGCGGGATAGGAAAGAACATATCAGAATAAATACTATATTACAGTGGGATTGCAAACAACAGTACAGAATATATGAAGAGACTGAAGATATTGTTACAAACTGCCTGGGTTTCAACCGTGTGAAATTCAATTAGGAATTAAATCAACGTTTATATCAAACATTAGCAGCGCAAAGCCAAATACAAAGAACAATTTCAAATATTATACCAGTGTTGTTATTGTTAACTTAAAGTAAAACTATTAAAAATAGTCTTTGGTATTTGAAACAAAACTGACTGAAATAAAATAAAATAGCAATATTAGATGAAACACTATAACTGAAATAAAGAAGTTCACCCAAAAATGAAATTTCTTTGCATAAAATTGTTGAATAAAGTAGCTATTTTAGTTTTCTTTGCACAGAAAAAGTATTCTCCTAGCTGCAGAAAATTAAGGTTGAAGGTTGACTATTTTAACGATGTCCTAGCTACCTTTCTGGGCCTTGAACGTTTCAGTTGCGTCACTGTCAATGCAGGGTCGGAAAGCTTTCGTATTTCATCAAAAATATCTTAATTTGTGTTCCAAAGTTGGATAAAGGTCTTATGGGTTTGGAACGACATGAGGGTGAGTAATTAATGACAGAATTTTTGTATGAACTATATCTTAAAGTACTAAAATGACTAAAAATAAAACTGAGAAATAAATTAATCTACACAGAAAAAATGTTTAAAAAAAACCCGTAATATTTTAAAAATTGTTTTAAGTAATATTTGTAATAAATAATATTTAAAAAAAATTACTAAAACTTAAAATTACAATTGAAAATGTTGAAAAAGCTAATTCAAAATATTAATAAATAATATAACAGGATTGTAAAATAACACTGTATTAAACAAAATCAATACTTGACAATTCTCTGGTATTCTGCTGGAACATCCAGTTTGAGCTGTGTTTTGGAACATGACAGCTGGTTTCTAGATGGCATTAGCTGGTCCGAGCTGCTAGACCACCTTGCTGTTAGCTTGTCATACTAGTTTATGGTATTCAGGCTGTTTTTTGAACATGGTCTGACTGATTAAGGCCAGTTAATTACCAGTTTAGGTCAGCTAGAAATCTGCTACAATTTTCCAAAACACAGCTAACAGCTGAAACTGAATGCTTCAGCAGGTTAGCATTAGCTTGGTTGAAAAACGTGAACTATTGGCATATGTTTCTTGTTTACAGCTGAAAGACACCACAATATTGCTATTCTCATGTCAGTCATTTAAAAAAAAATATAGAGAAATTTATTGCTTACAACAAAATGTCATTACAAATCCAAACTGATTAACAATTTCCAGATGATAATCCATCTTCCAATTTCTATTCTGCTGGAATATCCATGCCAACTATCAAATTCCCAAAACACAGCTAACTGAATTTTCCAGTTTAGTGGTAGTTTAGCCAAAAAAGCGAACTGTTGGCATTTATTTTTTTCTTATACAGCCATGACACACCAAAACATTGCTGTTACGTCAACCAAGTTGAAGACTTATTTGATTATATGTATTATTCAGTACGCACAAAACGATAATTTAGGAGACTTACTTCCACAATAAATGCACCTGTCACTAAAACTTCAGTATGCACGCAGCCAAATATGAACAAAACAGCCCTAAACAGAAAAACATTGAGGTCTGCCAACAGCATGACAACAATGTGCCAACAAAAATCCCACCACGTATCAGAATTTGCTCATTGTGTATTTGAATACATGATTGACTACTTTGCTCGCTCATTACCGCGGTGTTGGTCAGTGACAGTGACAAGCTGGCCAGATGGCTGCTGGGAATGCATTCGCTGGGAAAATAATGGAGAGAAATCATTCCACTCTAACCAAATAGAATTATCATACATTATCGAGCACGGTGAAATGTGTTTACTGCTGCTGTGCACGTCTTGCTTTATTTGTCCCTCTAGATTGTTTTTCCCAGCAATGCAAATGAGTTTGAATAATATTTTAGTGATGTAGCTTAATGAAGCGAGTGTGATAAATAGGGTGTGTGCAAGTTACATATGAAATGATGTGATGTTCAGAGTATTCGCTTGCTCAGATGTAGATCTGTGTGTGTGTATGAGGGTGTGTTTATGAGCACAGCTGTGTTGGGGTGGATACTGCACACCAGAGTGCAATACATAAACTCTTTGGCTGAAACATCTCAAATCGGATGATAAACACTACAATTAGCTTCTTCATTTGTCTAACTGACATCCCAGGAGAAGAAAGACACGTCTGATTACAGACAGATGCTATCTGTGTCACGGTGACTGAGACCTGCACTTCCTGGCAGGAGGTTTGTATATCTTACCTCAACCTCATCCTTGAAGAGTGACATCATTCCAGCCACTCCTAAAATCCAGGGCCGTTTTTGAAATCCTTACTGCAGACTATACCATAAGGGAAACCATAGTGGGATTTTAACTTTGATGAATTAGCATTATTATCTGTCAGGTGGCAAAATGCTGCATCTATTATTCACTTATCACATTAATGAAATGCCAGAGCGTGAGAGTTGTGTGAGCTGAATCTACTGTAGAAAACCACAACCTCTTAACCTCTTGACCTCTACTAATTGCACCACATTAAGGCCTGCCAGGCTATAATAAAGTGAGTTGTTGTGGGCAAGAGAGAGCCAGCGTATCCATGGATCGGACTGTACACATAGTCTCCCAGATTCCTCAGATTCCAGGGCACATTTATGTAGGCTGGCTGAGGCGGCATTATGCAACAGGCAGATGTTGTGCGGATCGAGATGGAATAAGAGAGAGAAAGCCGGAAAACAAAGACAAAAAAAAAAAAAATGTTGGAGTGAAAAATTGTTTGGATTTCTAGACAAATAAACTTAATTAGTGAAATATTCTGTGTAAACAAGTCTTAATCTTTAAGGATGTTTGTACTGAAAAAAAAAGGGAATTTTTCAACGTGTTTGTTCCCACCAGCCTTGTGGTCTCAGGGCAGTCCATAGATTACAGTCCAGAGAGGCAAAGAAAGAGAATGGTTGAAGGCAATATGAAGAGCCAAAGCTCCCATTATTCTTCCATGTCTGTCAGAGTTGTGCGCTATTTGAAATGAGAATGCTTTTGAAATTCTAATTCAGTTGCTGAATTTGAATTGAGGTAGAAAACAAGATTGCAATTTGAACTGTAATGTGAGACAGCTAAACTGAAAGGTATGGAAGCCTGTTTTCACCACTGAATAAAAAAATAAAAAAGGTAATTGTGACTTTTTATCTTGCAATTCTGACTTTTTTCTCGCTATTGCAAGTTTACATCTTGAAATTCTGACATTTTTTCTCAGAATTGTGAGATATAAACTTGCAATTGTGAGAAATAAAGTCAGAATTGTAAGATAAAAACTTGCAATTGCAAGTTATAAAGTCCAATTTTGGGGGCAAAAAAAGTGATTTGTTCTCAGAATTGTGATTTTATATCTCACAATTCCTACTTTATAACTCGCAATTTTGAGTTTATATCACACAATTCTGACTATTTCTCAATATTACGAGTTTATATCTCACAATTCTGTCTTCATATAACTCGCAATTGCGAGTTTATATCTCAGAATACTGAGAAAAAAGTCAGAATTACGAGTATGTATCACGCATTTCTGAGAAAAAAGTCAGAATTGCAAGAAAAAAAGTTGCAATTACCTTTTTTTATTCAGTGGTGGAAATGGGCTTCCATAAAATGGAACTCAAAGACTGAAGATTTATAAAACTTAAATTTTTAGTTAGAAAAGCAAATTTATACAGCCTTTTAATTTGAAGGTCTGTTTTACAGAGACAGACTAACTTATAAAATTATGAATTATAAAATTCACCTTTGCCATCACATGAATAAACTGCATTTTAAAATCTATTCAAATAGATTTCAATTGTAATAATATTTCATAATATTACTGTTTTTACTTTCTTTTATATCAAAGTTATTCAGCCTTGGTGAACATTTTTAAAGTGAAAAATTTTTTTTAAATCTCACCAACCACAAACTTAGGTAGTGGTAGTGAAGATACTGTATGTTTGAAAAGCAACCAATAGAAATTTGTGCTTAGTTTGTATATTTCATCATATTTATTCAATTAAATTTTGAAACTGAAAAAATTCCTCATCCCATCATTCCCATTCAAATTCCAATTCAGCTTCCTGCAGGGTGTGGCCAATTCAGTTAAAATTCACACTCATAAATTGAAGTTTGCATTGTTTAATTGTGAATTTTGCACAACACTGATAGCCATCAGCACGGAGCAGATGGCCTGGGTTCTGAAGATCCAGAGCAAGGCAGGGTTGTGGGAGAGTGTCCGCCCCAGGAGGGAAGAGTGGAGGCAGCAGCAGGGCGTTGGTCTCTTCTGGATTTTACACTGGAGATCTTGTGGGTTGGAAGCAGACCGAACACATTAACAATATCCTCTGGAAAAAAAACTCAGTCCAGAGAATGTGAAACTCGTATGGGAGTTGCATAAGCGGGGTCAGAGCGGATTCAGGACTGGGAGGAAATCAGCCTTTCTTAAGTGCTATCACATCTGGTCCAGCTCATATAGCAATTTCCACAGCTGCGGTGTGACAATGACCCACCTGATCGGCCAGGTTGCTTGGCGACGGGCAGCGAGACCTCGGTGAGAGGCAGGATATAGACGTCAGGACCGGTCTGAGATGCAGGCGATGCCGGCGTGGACATGTCCGCTGGATATTCCTCTCCCTCTGCATTCTCAAATTCCTATGGTAGCAATGAAAAACACAGAGGTCAGAGGTTACAGTTGCAATGAATGGCTGAATGAAGAAATGTCTACCCAGCTAACAAACATTTTGCTAACATTCACATTAAGTTATGAAAATGTGATCTCTGTATTAAGAACATTTCTTCTTGGTTATATGAATGTTAGATTAACATTCCATTCTATCATTTTGAAAATGTTCTAAAAACTTCCCCTGTTCGCTGATCCTTGAAATAATTAAAGGACTTTCTGAGAATAATGAACACAAATAATTACTCCCTAGATTTAGTTAATCAGTTACATACAACATTCCAAAAATTTTGTTCTAAGGACATTTTCTATTAATATTATAAGAACATTATATGGATTTTCTGTGAATATTATTATCACTATTTTCTGCTAATATTAAAAACACTCAAATATTAATAACATAAGAATGTTCCAAGAACACTGTTCTAAGAACCTTTCCTCTTCATTCATCAACATCACAAGGATGTTCTGAGAACAGGATGTTTCCTCTCAACATTACAAGAATGTATATTATATATTAATGTTATAAGAATGTTCTATAAACCTTATTTTTAGAATGTTTTGTCCTAACATTTACATTACCTTTAAAAAACACTGATGAAAGTTATGGGAATGTTCCCTGATAACTGGTTAGGGTATATTTCACCTCAGTATAAAATAATAATAATAATAAATAAAAAAACTATATATATATATATATATATATATATATATATATATTGCATAAAGAAAGTAAAGCCAATTTTTAGAAACATTAAGAATTACATTATTTTCATTCATTATAAGAACTCCAAAAGGAGTTCGAAAAATACTTTTTTCCTCATGTTTTGTTTTTAAAAGAGATCTCAATAGTCATATTATGTTGCTCAGCTCAATTCCATCATTGTGGGAAGGATTCAAGGACCCTTTGTTTGTGTGTGTGTGTGTGTGTGTGTGTGTTTTGGGACTTGATGTACAAGAATAAACAAGCAGATCTTTAAACTGAAAAGAAACATCAGTGACTGTTTTAACTGAGGAGCGTTTAACCTGATTATTTTAATAAAATGAATAAAAAAAGAACATTTAATGCTTACTGGAACAAATGACAATTTATTAAACAGTCCATTAAACAGCCTGTCACCATAATCTGATCAAATAAGGAGCCATCCATTTAATTTCAAGAGCTTTCAACGTGTACGTCTTGCCCCAATATGCTTTTCATCTCCACATGGATATGATGAAACTACAAAGAGAGATGAGACAGTGCTAAGAAAAGACAAGACTTGGCAGCATCTGGAAATCGGAAATGCTCCTCCAGATGCAAGCAAATTTTCTGTGAACTCGGGTGCGGAGATACAGGGTTGAAGAAATGGAAAACAGTGACCTAGAGGGGTCGCGCACACTTAAAATCGCAAGCTAGCAAACAAATACACACAAACACTCAAGTTCCCCTAGAGGCCCCATCATCCACATCTTCACACGCCCCACACGGATGCCACATGACCCGGCTCCTGATCTGCCCAGCGCACGGCAGCGCTACCGAACGCTAGGATTCCCAACAGGGCACACCGTGATCCTAACTAAAAGACTGCAATAATTTGTTGCCTGAAACCACATTGCTTTAGTCACAGTATAAACAGTCCTGCCGGCTGAATCACACTGCATTTTTTATCACATCAGGCTAATAATCAGAAACATCTCGTTTGCACCGTTATATCCTCTGATGAAGAAACATCTGGTTTAAGCAAGTACTGGTACTGTCTTTTCCAAGAATATCAAAACTTGTATTTAGTATTCAGGGATTATTTTTTAGGACAAGCCAACACATCCACCCCAAAACAATGGATTTTGCAATAATCTTTGACAAAATATTTTTTGAGAAGTAGCTCATAAAAAGACCTGCACAAAAATCTTTCTCTCTTTAAAAACAACAAAAAAACGAGTGAATATTTTGTCACACAATGTGGGGGTAAGTTGTCACAATGAGACCCTGCTATTAAACAGTCAATAAGCAACATTTAAACAGTACGACATTTATGAAGACACAGAATGCATTTGCATAACCATATCTGTTAGACTACAGTAATTGTTATATAAAAATTGTATAAAATTGTACAGTATATTATAATATAAAATACATGATGAGCTGCCCAATTAAAATCCCCAATGTCACAATAGATTTAATAAAAACATGTTATGATATTGATTTTTCTCCCAGAAGACAATAAAGAAAAGATCTTTTTAATTAAATATTTGAAACAACTTAAAGAGGAAACTAACATTTGCATAATTTGACTTTTGTCTCAAAGCCTTTATGATAGCTTACCAATGTGACAACTTGCCCCCGTCTGCCTTATATATTGTGTTCTATGTGCACCGACATCAGGGAGCAATACATAATTCCTATAATGGTACTGTATATAGAACATTTTCAGATTTCCATGGTTTCACAACCTATATCCACTATTTAAAATAAGGCGAGTTACACTTTTAATTAAACAAAGATTATATGCAAACTCATTTTAGTAACATATAGCATACACACTGCTATTCAATTAAAACAACTTTCTGAAGAAAGCACTGTTCTATAAGGCCAAAGATTTCATTAACTTCTCATCTTACCTGCCCTTAATGCACACGTGTTACATCTAACAGGTTGCGCTGAATCTTTAACTCTTCCCTTCCGCCACCGTGAACCTGCACCGCTGGGCTCTTCACAGAGTACCTGTGAGGTGCCCACGTGACCCCAGACGGATCCCTCACCGGACTGAACATTAGGAACCGACCCATGCTGCCACGCAACCGGAGAACCCAGGTCTTGAGAATACATCATGATAACTCTCAAGAAAACATAAAAAATAAAAAGCAAATAGATCCCGCACTTGAGAGAGAGAGAGAGAGAGAGAGAG
>JAFVLL020038029.1:0-23700 GCA_021397915.2 Tor tambroides
GCACTGCCAATGTGAATTAAAGTGTAACCACCCAACTCCCCTTTCAGGAAAGCCATTTTGTTTTCACAGCGAATATTAGGTAACCCAAAACATGCATAGCTGATGATGGCATTTGTTTGTGTTAGAGAGCTCTTGATGATATGTGCATCAAGCGTTTTGTTTGTGGAAGAAAATGGAGTTGAATTCATCAACTTGTGGACAGCATAATTTAATGTCAAGGGGCCCATTCTCCACACTCACAGAGCTTCTTGTGGCGGCATGTGTATTATCCTAAGGGTGGATCTCCATCATCAGACCACTGCTCAGTAACAACAACAACAACAAAGAAACAACGGAGTGACTGACGCTCTGCTTCTTTCTAACCTCTTTCAATTAAAGCCTGGAAAATACAACAGAAGCATAAACACGGAGTGACACTGCTAATGTAAGACAGCTTAGTGGGCCGCAGCCTCAATCTCTTCCTGCTCTCGCTTTTCCTGTGCTCCCTCACTTGTTTCTTTCTTTCTCACTCTCTCGCTCCCTGGAAGAGATTGGTAATGCCAGAGAGGCTTCCAAGTGTGACACATACCCATGTGTCCCTCCTCAGAGGGAGGGTTTGTTTGGCCACTGGTGCCCATTGAAATCATGTGGTTTTAGCCACGATGGTGGCAAAGTGTTTCATGCTAATTATTATGAAAGAGTCACGAAGAGAGAGGGGGTGGACAGTGGCAGAGTGACACAGGTTCGGTCTTTGGCCTTTAAACAGGTGATGTGGGTTGCCGTGATCTTTGTGGAAAACTCGGACCTCCTTGAGAGATGAAGGTGACAGGATTTTGAGAAACACCCTTTTGAGTTCAATCACATCCTGCGCTGCTTGCCTCTCCCAAAATGGGATTTTGGATCATGGTCTTTAAAGCAGTAGTTCACCCAAAGATTAAAAAAAAAAATGTTACAGTTTACTCATTCTCATGCTGTTCTGATGCTGTCAAGCTCCAAATGGACAATAAAGCTCTATAAAAGTATATAAAAGTGGCCTGTATTACCCATGGACTCCATTGTTCTCAAGCCATAATGTAAATTTTTGAGAAAACAAACCAAATTTCTTTTAAAATCCTTACGCAGATGTCTTTAGCAAGTTCATGAGACAATGTCCAATTTCTTAACAGATCATTTATTTGAGTCAAATCTTTTCAATTATTTATCCTGTTCACAAAACCATTTATAACTGAACTGGTCCTCATTGACTCAATGATTGATCTTGACATCTTGACTCTCCTTGGCGTGTTCATGAGGGTTAATTAGTGAATTAGGTGATTCGTTTACAAAATCTGTCTGAATGATTCGTTTGCAATTCAGAATGTTTCACTTCTCAAGTTCAGATCTCTGACTCAGTTATCTGTCAATGATGAATGACTGGAGGGGAAGATTTTCAGAGAATAACATCTTAAATTTTGGTTAGCTTCTCGCACAACTGTATACCTTTAATCCTGTAAAGCCTGACATATGAGACAATAATACAAAAAAATCTCACGCTCAAAGAGGAAAAATAACACATTGATTTAGTTTAGAGGCCCAAGCTGAGCCAAAATATGCAATTTGGTGCAGTTGCTGATATGTATATATGGCCAAAAATTAAGATTCTTATAAAAATAAAATTCTGATAGCCTGTCATGTAAATCGATGATATCTTTATAACAGTATAGAAGACTATTTACATAAAATAAATATGAATATTAGTTGTCACTCTATCTCCCAATCTTATGTTTTAAGATGATATCTACATACTTAGTTTTATCAGCAAAGCTCTGTAGTTTTTATAATGCAATGGAAAGCAATGATGATTGAAAGATGTACAATTAAATGTTCCTCAGAAGCCTGATGTATCATTTTAACTTGATTTATTTATTTTAAAAAGTATGGCTAGTAAGCTGCTTCAGTCCAAGAAGTGTTCATCTTGACATATAACTAACAATGTTACTAACAATAAACAAGTTTTTCTTACATTTATTGAATAAAAATCAGTAAAGATTTCACAGCAAAAGAAATTATACTTTAGAATTATGGTTATATAGTTTAGAATTATACTTAATGGCCTTAGGCTTGATAGTATGAACTGTCAATCAGACGACAGAAAGCATGTAATAGATGTACAACAGTTTTTTTTTGATAATTTAGAAATGTTTGTATCAAAAATGATACAGTAGGCTTCATAGGGTTAAAAGTATTATAATACAGAACATGGTATATCTTATATAGGTTTATGATAATTTTATGGTACATTTACATTTCCTTTTTGAAGCTTGAAAGCTCCAGTTCCCATTTATTGAACTACATGAAAATGAGTGAGCAGAACATTTTTCTGAATTTCTCCTTTGGTATTTCACACGGGAAAGCAAGTCATATGAGTTTGGAATGACATGAGGGTTAGTAAATAAAGAGCGAATTGTAAGTTTTTGGGTGATCTACTCCTCGTTACTGCCCTCCACACCCCTCCGGCACAGTTGCTACAACTCACTTTCTCTCGCTTTCCCTTCCTCTCCTCCCCAGTGAGTTGTGGCGTCTTGTGAGTAATGACAAATGTTATTACGCTCCCCTTTAGATTAGTTTAGCACACACTGCCGAGTAAATCACTGTGTTTTCCTAAACCACGGGTCATTTGCCGACCCCATGTTTGAACAGCTGTAATGAACCCTCAGCATTAATAACTTCTCAGGGCTGAGAGAAAGAAACAGAAAAAAAGGATTGAGACCGAGAGAAAGGATGAGGTGCTAACACTCTGTATGTGTTTTGGAGAGTGGACTTTTTTTTATTAGAATGGAACTGACAGATATTGCTGTTTTCGCACAGAGGAAGATATACTGCACTCACATCCAAGCCTGGTATATAATTTTTCAAATGATAACGTGGCTCACTGAGATGACTGGTTTTGTTTCAATTGACCCACACGGAATCCCACGACTTTTGTATCTTCACTCATTAAATATTTGGGCAAATTTGATAATGCTACCAAGATGAATGTAGTACTCTGTTTAACATTAACATTTCTGAACATTAAAGGGATAATTCACACAAAAATGAAAATTTTGTGATCATTTACTCACCCTTGCGTCATTTCAAAATGACTTTCTTTCTTCTGTGGAACACATAAGAAAACGTTTCGAGAAATGCATTTTTTTCCTTACAACAGAACTCAACGGGCTCCACTGTTGTTTGTTTCCCAACATTCTTTAAAATATGTTTTGTGTTCCACAGAAGAAAGAAAATACACGTTTTTGGAGTGACAAACATCATATGTTTTGGAGTGTGAGTAGATGACAGAATGTTCATTTTTGGATGAACTATCCTTTTAACATCGTACAAAAAACATTGGTCAGACTTTATTTTAAGGTCCAATTCTCACTATTAATAACTACGACTTTTGCCTCAGTAAACTCTTAATTTGATGCTTATTAATAGTTAGTAAGTTAGTTGTTAAGTTCAGGTATTGGATAGGATTAGGAATGTAGAATATGGTCATGCAGAATATGTGCTTTATAAATAATAAATAGCCAATATGTTAAAGGGATCGTTCACCCAAAAATGAAAATTCTGTCATCATTTACTCACCCTCAAGTAGTTCCAAACCTGTATGTCTTTGTTCTGCTGAACACAAAGGAAGATATTCTGAAGAATGTAGGAAACAGAGCTGTTCTGGGGCACCATTGACTTGGTATTTTTTTTCCTACTATGGAAGTCAATGGTGCCCCAAAACAATCTGGTTACAAACTTTCTTCAAAATATCTTCCTTTGTGTTCAGCAGAACAAAGATATTCATACAGGTTTGGAACTACTTGAGGGTGAGTACATGATCACAGAATTTTCATTTTTGGGTGAACTATCCCTTTAATAATAGGCTAATAAGCAACTAGTTAACAGTGAGAATTGGTCCCTAAACTAAAGCGTTACCAGAGCATCTAAGTCATTCCACAGAATACCCACCAATTTCCCTCCATAAGCAGCACAGAAAATGAATGTAAAAAATATCAAAAATGCCTACTCAGTAATTTCACAGAAAGGTTTCAGGAATGGAGGCTACTTGGCCATTGTGCTCCGATCCGAATGAAACTCCACTCACTCCTTAATTTCCCACAGTAATGATTGGGTATCACTCGGTATGTGGCCCCACTCACATAGTGTCAGGGCTGTAGGTATATCCCAAGGTTCTACTTTATTAAGACAACATGTCATTACTTATGTGCTACGTTATAATTGAGAACAAAATGGATGCTTCTAAACAAAGAGATAATCACATGGAACAGTGAGATTGGCCAGCCCTGGCTTCTAAATATAGGAAAAAATGAACATCTATTTCTGAGGAACCACCTGAAAGTTGTTCTATTTAAGCCCGGCCTTGAGTCCTGACAACTTTGTAACATGCAGTAAATAGTTGAGCCTTTTTTTAGTTTGTTGCTATACTGAAACATTGAAATGTTTTAGTTTCTTTTGAAGTGAAGGTCTCAAATCTGAAAATTGAATGCCAGCACGGTTGCTGAGGTCATAATTGAAGAAATGTCCTATTACTGTACCTTCATGCCGGTTGGGTGGTTCTTCTTCAATCCTCCCTGTCAGAAAAGTGTGAGGTGAATGTATCTTGGTTACTGGGTAAACACAAAGCAACTGCTGTATATTTCTCGGTATATGTTTGCTAAACAGAGATGGATGCTGAAAGGGGAAAGTATGTGTCCTAATGACGTTGGAACAAGTCTGGACAGGCTACAACAACATGCAGTGTTTGTTGTCTAATCTGATGCCCTTAACATCATCTCTCATTCTTGCTCATTTCATTCTCTCAGTGCTCTTTTTCCTGTCATCTCACCACTCATCGACATGTAGAAGCTGTTTTTGGACCATATTTAGCTGTCAGCACTTCTCTACATGGTCCACCTTATCTGTAATTCAATCATCCCTTGTTAATACTGTTGGATCTGTCTCAGTGTGACCAAACATCATTTGGATCCACCTCATGATGATATATGCCAGCATCCACTTCTACCTTTCATTCCACCAGTGTGTAGGTACCTACAGGATTTACGCCCTTGGAAATTTTAAAACAACACATGAGGCTCTGTTGCCACCCGCCCCATTCGCAAGGGCCACTTTACTGCCTACCCAACTTCAGCAGTTGGTTTATTGCCAGCCTGCAGGTTAAAGGAATGTTCAAGATAAGTTTTGATTTATTTTGATAAAATGCATCCCTCAGATAATAATAATATTGTTAATAATAATAATCACAATTAAAGTAAGGCATTTACTATGGAATGACACAAGGTAAGGCAATCATACTGAAAATTATACATACCGTAGTTTCATATGCACTACCGTCCAAATATTTGGGGTTGGTTTGTTTGTTTATTTATTTATTAAAATATTTTTGAAAGAAGTCTCTCACCAAGGCTGCATTATTTGATCAAAAATACAGTAAAAACAGTAATGTGAAATTTTATTGAAATAAATTTTCTATTTAAATATATTATAAAATGTAACTTATCTCTGTGATGCAACGCTAAATTTTCAGCATCATTACTCCAGTCTTCAGTGTCACATGATCCTTGCTGCTCAAGAAATATTTCTTATTTGTATCAATGTTGAAAACAGTTATGCTGATTCATAATTTGGCGGAAACCTTGATACATTCTTTTATGTGAAAAAATCTTTGATTAATAGAAAGTTTAAATGAACAGCATTTCATTTATTTTATTACTCTTTTTCGTAAAAACAAAGTAAAAGTCTTCATTATCACATTTGATCCTTGCATTAATGCATGCTTGCTGAATAAAAGTATTCTTTTTAAAACAAGCTAAATAAATAAATTAAATCCTACTGAACACAGACTTTTGAACTGTAGTGTACATATTAATTTAATAAAATCACTTATTAATCTAGTTTTTGTTCTATCCAGTTTTTCATCTTCAATGTCGTAACTATGTAACACCAGTAAAATGGGTAACTTTTGCATGATGCGGGCAAGAATACCAGAAAAGGGGAGGAAACTTACTCAGAATTACAGTTTTACAGCCCAGATAATAAAATGTTTTATTGAGTGACTCATGTAAGTGCTTTAACAAAAATATGAGCATCACATTTCTGCTTTTAAACCCTTGGGAACCCATTACATCCACTAATCGTTACTGTAACCTTAACAGTTGCATGAAAAAAAAGGAGAAGTGAGAAATATTTCCTGTGGTAATAAACATTATGATGTCGACAGAGCAAAATTTGACAAACTTTGTACTGAACTCAGAACATTCCTTTATATAATAATAATAATTATGATTATCAGTTAACGATGATTATTAGATTATTAGTTAATAATTAGTTGCTAATAAAATGTAGACGGAAATGTTAATACATGTGTTTGGGTGTATTTCTCTCCCTCATAAACCAATATAATCTTGTAATGTAAGAACACCAAATAGGAAAAAAGCCAGTCTTGGAGTAAATGGAAATAATGGAGTAAGCCAGTACCTTTTAACCTTCAGAAGACCTTGTTTTGAGCAGAAGAGATGAAAAGATCTTTTACCTCTTGTTATAAAGCACATGCTCCTTTATGCCTTTTAAGCCATATGATATACTGCATGCCTACTTATTCCCTAATACCTTGTGCCCTGGATCTTACACTCACAAGGACTGTAATTCAAAATAACTAGCTGATATTACACCCCATGTGTCCTGCCACTCAAATAGGGATGCTAGTAAATGAGTGACAATACCTTAATATCCATGTACCATAATGTCTGTGATAGGGGGACAAAACAGATTGGGTTAGGAGGACACACAATATGGCAAAGTTTGCCACGTTCATCCATCCATCCTTATACCACCTAGCGAGAAAAAAGGGGGTTCCGGAAAGGTTGTGGTGGTAATAACATTGCTCATGTTGGGTAAAGACGCAGAGAGCATGTAAAGACAGACCTGGTTCCTATGGGAGTACAGGACCAGCTGCGAGCACAGGGTGTGAAGTGTAGGGTTTCCTCTGAACATGGAGACTGCCAGTCTGAGGGCTGTGCTTCACAGGTATGCCACAGACACTGAGGACGTTCATGTTTCAGACCACCTGGGATGCTTATCTCCCTGTGGAGTACCATGTTTCACACACACACATAGAGTTATACATATTAGGTGAACATGCACACAGTTTTTCTCTCACATACCCGCGTTAATACGCAGGGCCACACACATCAAGTTCATATACACACCACTGACAGCCACACACACCTTGTCTCTGTGCAAAACACAATCACAATCTTACACACAATCACTCTTACACACACAAACTAACTGACACACTCACTGGGTGTGTCCGTCAAACAGACAAGCCCATAATGATTAGATGTGCTTTAGCTGGTGACCCACGTCTGCTGTGGGCAGGTTTGTGTGCGTTGGATGAATGTAGGGGGTGTCATCCGGCCGGGAGGCTGCTTGACCCCTCACGGCCTCTCTGCTATCTGCAGTCACAGATCAATGCCCCCAGCTCTCGTTCTCCGCATTTCCTCACGCCACTGCTCTTAATGCCTCGCTCGCTACCACGGGCCAGTTTCCTGTGTGGGCAACATGTCACACTATTAGAGTGATCATCATTTCTAAAGGTCTGTTTAGAGAAATTCAGTTTCATTCCAAAGTATTCATTCTGGAAAACACAATTTATTTTTTCTTAACTTTGTCTTACACTAAGACAATGGCTCTCAATGATTCTGAAGTACTAAACTATGATTTTATTTTTTCCAGTTGAAAGTACCTAAAACAAACAACATATTACATCTTAAAGACTTAGTAGTGGACAGTACATCATTTTGTACATCTTTTTTCAAGCTGCAACTAATAAACACAGACAATAAATAAAATATAATTGTATTTATTTGAAAATAAATATATATATATATATTTCTTGAATTATCACAAAAAAAAAAAAAAAAGATTGGTGTGGAAACAATTTTCACTCAGAAATTGTAAGTAAACTAAATCTACAAGAAGTAACATTGAATTAAACATGAAATTTTGAAGTAGAAAAACTGAAAACATTTTTCTTGTAAAACATACTCCAATAATATTCATGTACAATTTCAAAGAAAAAAAAATTTAACACTGATATGGGCACTTATAAAGTTTTGTAATTTTTCATAAATGTCATGAACATTTCCAAAACAATGTCATTTTCAAATAATGCATTGTGTTTGATAACATTCTACAATAAAATTATTTGTTAATAGCCAGAATTTCGTGTTTTAAAAACACACAAAAATAAATCTAATTTTTGTCTTCATTATTTGCTAAAATGATATAGAATTCACATTAAAACATTCTGTGATATTATGTAAAAAATATAAGTAATTTTTACATATTTCTTTGAATTTGTTTTAAATTACAAATAATTTTCCACATAATAAATATTATGATTATTATTTCTCTCTTTGATACTTCATACTTTTTAAAGTCTTCATACTTATTAAAATCTATCACACATTAAAACTCTGTGTCAGGGACAAAGCTAAAACAATAACATTTATACAAAAAAAAAGGGAAGGTGCAAAATTAATCAGCTTTAATAAAAGATTCACGGGATGCAAAACTGTCTGTATAAGAAAAAAACACATACAGATATTACGAATGGTACACAATTTGAAATTAGGGGGAAAAACATTGTGCAAAAGTCAGTATTGGCAGTATTGTAGTGAGGTAATATGACTGAAATAATCTTAACAGCATCAGGACAACTTTGCAGATTGGGAGGTAAAAATTTGAAGCTGTGGGCTACGTCCACATCTGCCCTGCTGACATGTAGAGGTGAGTGGGGCACATGACATACCCTGAAGCTAACAATTACCTCTTTTGTCTTGTTGACATACAGAGAGTTCATATTTCTTGCTCTCTCACCTCTTCTATGCACATGGTCTCATCTTTATCATCAGATTAGCCCTGCCACTGCGGTGTCATTACTGAACTGGATGATATGGTTGCTCACATCCCTGGCAAAGTTGTAGGTCTACAGCTTAAACTGTAGATGGCTGAGGACAGAGCCCTGGGGGGCGCCGGTACTCAAGATGATGGTTTTGGAGGTCTGGTCATAGATCCTGACTGCCTGAGGTCTGTTAGTCAGGAAGTCTAGGATCTAGTTGCAATGTGGTGCACAGTCCAAATGCCTTTGTTTCATCAGTTAATGTCAGTGGTATCTTTGAATGCTGAACTGAAATCAATGAACAGTTTTCTAACATAAGTGTTTTGATTGTATAGATGGGAGAGGGCCAAGTGTGTGAAGAATGATGTGGTATCCTATCCACTGTAGAATGGTTTTGCCCATAAGCAAACTGGATAAGGGGTCCAATGTGGGTGGGATGGAGGACTTGATGTGGGTCATGACCTGCTGCTTGAGGCACTTCACTATGGCAGGGGTGAATGCAATGGGGCAACAGTCATTCAGGCATGTTGCCGGTGATTTTTTGCCACAGCAATTATGGTGGCAATATGGAAGATTTTTTTTGCCTTTTACTTTTGGAAAGTAAATGTTTTTGGGGATTTTCTTTCTTTCTTTTTCCTTTGAACCTCACATGTAATCTCTAAATATTTAAAGCTCAATACACTATTATTCTCCATATCCTGAATAAATACAGACAGAGTGACTTTTTTATATGCTCTTTTAATGTTCAATTTATGAGCATTCCTCTATCCACAAGTCAAAAGCATATTCAGAACATGAAGGCTAGCAGCACTGCCCACACACATTGACTAAATCTGTTCAAATAGAGCCAAACCACAAGAACTCAAAATTAGGCGTTTAAAAGTCCAAATACTCAAAATAACATTAGAATGTAATTAGGATTATATAGGGAACAGAGACATTAAAGATAAGTACCTTAAGAATATTCAATATTCTTGTGTTTACACAAGATACTTTATACACATGGCAATAAAATTGTAATAAGATGTTTACTGGTGTTATATAAACATTCCCAATTTCAATATCTAATCTGAATACAGATTAAAAGTATGGCCTAGCTCAGACAATTTATTTATTTATTTATTTTGGGGGGGGGGGGGGGGGGGGGGTTATACTTGTGCAATTGCCATTAGACTTATGAACTGTATAATCAAATTTATTATATTTTAAAAGGTATGATTCACACACAAATGAAATGATTTTTTTTCCTTAGACAAACAGCTGAATCAGTGTAATTTGTGGAAAAAAAGTGAACCAGATCTACTGAAAACTGCAGTCACCATTAATTTGAAATGCACCATTAATCTGAAATTATACTTGTGCAATTACCATTATACTTAAAACTAGATAATCAAATTTATTACATTTTTAAAAGGTATGATTCACACACAAATGAAATGACTTTTTTTCTTGGACAAAGAGCTGAAACTGTGTGATTTGTGGGGAAAAAATTGAACCAGATCTACTGAAAACTGCAGTCACCATTAATTGTAAATGCTTAAATGAGCAACTTATATATTCTACAAAATTTTTCCCTTTGTGTTCCAAGAAAGAAAGAAATAAAGTCATAATAGTGATGACAGAAAATGTTCCTTTAATAGGCGTTTAATTCATGCCCCTTTCTAAAAAATATTGATCAATTTCTTACTTAAGTGGTCTCCTTTCTTTTCCTTCCACTGGCCATAAATTATAAAAGTCACAGAGACATCCAGCTCAACATAATTTATGGCATACTTTGGACTTCTTACCATGCGTCTTAAGATTTTCTATGAAGTGGTATACTGCATGATGTAACATTTAGCTCTCACCATGTCCATCGCTGGCCATTACTCATCGGCAGCCAGCTGTCATAAAGTCCACTGCAGTAGTATTAGGAATGCCTCATAAATTATGACTGCTTCATAAATACAGGGTAACAAATCATTGTGTGGTGACTTTAGTTTACTCCATCCATCCTTACTGCCCACCGTGGCTCAATTGCACTCTTTGAGTCATGGGCCAAGCCACAAATAGTGCTGCTCTTGAGTAGCATCCAACTGGAAAAAACAGTTTGATATCTACTTGTACGGTATACAGGTCCGAACTAGTGATACAGGAGTGTATATATATATATATATATTAAATGCATCATTTTAACTCTTCTATTTGAGGCAATGCTCTTGCATTGTATGATTAATCTTTACTTAATTTTCTAAATTTTTATAGCATTTTTTGTTTTAGTCATAACTTGTCTTTTGTAAAAAAAAAACAAAAAACAAATTTAGTCAATATTTTGTCATGTCAATTTTGCTAAAACGACAATTATGTTAGCAAAAAATGTTGACGAGAAAGTGATATATCAACATTTACACCTTTTTAATAATAAAATAAAACATTTTGTCATTGTTATGAAAATCTGAGCTTCTGAAATAGTTAAACTATACTGTAAAACAATGTTTCTAATCATACTGTTATACTTTTTTTAATCTCATCTTTGATATTATTGACAAAATCAAAAACTGTTAACATTTTTGGCAGTAATGCCATTGACTGTATTAACACTACATATCTGGCTCTGAATTCGAACCATAAACATACTATTGTTTCAAAGTTTGCCGCAAAGTAACACAATAGTGTCACAATATAACCTGAAGTTTTGCAAAACAGGAAGTGTCTCATAGCATAATACCAGATATCCCATTTCTTGCATTCTCACCGCATCACTTCCCATGCCTCAGCTGAATGCAGATAGAAACTAGAGAAACAGAACCGAATGCCCTTATATTGTGTGGATCATTGACAATCCTTAACCACATACAGCCATTAAGTGTGAGTGATGATATAATGGCTCTTTCTTTAAAAATGATACTATAATTTCAGCATTAAAAATCAATCTTAGGTCACATTTTGTGGGACTTCTAGGCTAAAGTGAACCTACACCTGCTATTGCTTAAAAAGGCAATAAAACACACACGCCATGAAAAAAACAAAAAACAAAAAAACTGCATCTTTGGTTTGGCAGTCCTAATAAAGAGGGATGTGCATGTGACTAAAGTACTGGAGAGAAAGTATTTTGGAGAGCCACATGCTGGGCCAACCCTTTGGGTCACTGGCAGCAGATAACTGGAGCTGGATAATAACTGATAGCCCGGCCATAATGATCGGGGCTAATGTCTGAGAGTGAAAGAGGCTGAAAAGAATAAGAGAGCAGCATGAGAGCGAGTAAAAGTGAGGGAAAAGAGGGAGGGAGGTAGAGAGAGAGAGAGCAAGCCATGGAGAGCTTCCTTATGTTTTGTGTCATCTGTGTTGCAAATTAGGAGCAGAAAAAAAGCTAAGCGAGTGGAACAGATGGACCACACTGGTGGGGGCTAATACGGACGGTCCTTGGGTCAGATATTTACTCCTAATTAGCCCAAGGAATGTGACGCATAAGAGCGGAACAGATACGTTGCCATTATGACTGGAATTTCCTTCCTCTGTGGCATGCAGTGCTTTAACCTGATTAGGTATGGCACTTATCTGAGAGATCAAAGAGCTCCAGGAACTGGTGACGTAGTGGCAGGGTGGCGGCACTTGGAATGCTACGTCCTGTTCTTTACAGTATTTGACACATTTCATTCAGGCTCCTTTAAAATTTCACAGTGGGAATTAACAGTAAAATCTACATTTTAAGTAATTAACAATGATAGACTATAAATTTGATAAATAAATGTAATAATCTATAAAACTGAATCTAAATATCTAAATTACATGCAGGGATGAAATGTTGACAATTGAACGCATGTCAATCAGTTTTTTGTCTTACTTTTCCAGTTAAAATTTTCCAACAAGATACATTTACTTAAAAATTGTCTTGCTTTTAGAGAATATGAATTGAATTATGTTTTTCAGTAACACTTTATTTTAAGGTGTCCATGTTACATATATGTTACATGTACTTAATATTATAATAAAAATGAATATGCATAATTACATGCAAGTAACCCTAAGCCAAACCCTAACCATATAGTAAGTACATGTATTAAATTAATATAACTCAGCACTTAAATGTATAATTACACTGTAAGGACACCTTAAAATAAAGTGTAACCGGTTTTTCCTTCCTCTTTTGGCAAATATATTTTTATGTATTTGTTTTCTTGTATTTAGCATAAACCTAAATTAATTAGATTAGATGCATCATTTAAAAAATAAAAAATAAATAAAACAATAAAATGAATAATCAATATATACATAAATGTATACTTGCATATGTCCAGTGGAATAAGAGAAAGAAACTTGACTTTACTAAATTTAATCAGATTCATCATTTAAAAATAAAAGGAATACAAAATAAGTCATAAAAACCTAAAGGCATACAGCCAATGTAATAAGAAAAAAAAACTGACCTCATTAAATTCGATCAGATTCATAATATATAAAAAATAATTTAAAAAAAAAACATACATACACACATACATAAAAATAAGAAAATAAACCTATAATAAAAAATATTGTTTATTTATTTGTTTGTTTGTTTGTTTGCAGTGAATAATGTTGTGTACTTACAGTACAGCAGGAAGGCAAAAGCCCTGCTTTAGGTTTGAGGCCTTGATTTATGTGCTCGTTCTGGGTGGTTTGTTAGACTTGGAGGGATAAACAAGAAATGAACATAACAACTACCAAAGCTACTTAGCCACTTACTAATTAAAGTTGAGCCCTGCATTGGGAAAGGGTAAATTGGTCATTAGGAAGTTTAATCATAACACACACACACAGTCCATGCACCACACACATATGGCATAACAAACAGCTCTGCTTCCAGTCAAGACAAACAGAGCCACAAACAATTGTCTTTGAGAACTAATACATTTTCCAGAGTACATATACTTTTAATCAAGGAGAACCAGACATTGCTGTCTAAAGCGGACTTGAAAACCTTCAAGACAAGAGCAAGACTTAATCAGCAGTGATTGAGCTAAATACACAAACCAAATCGTGGAGACCTGGGGATTCTTCTTCATAAAAATATTCATATGGCCTGGGTTAACTTGAGGTAAACAATCTTTGAAAGAGTGATTGAGCACCAAAGCTAACTTGAAAAACTGCAGGACGGGAGCCGGACATAAACCAACCAGCAGTGATTGGACTGAGGACACAAACAATATCAATAACTCATCAACACGCCTTTGATAGTACACAGGGAGTCAAAATGTGTAACACATTTGATTTCATGGCTATTATTAGCATGGCCTCTGCACATTTGAAGTTCAGTTGTTTTTGACTTATCGAGCTGTCTCCTTTCTCTGGCCACACATATTTCAGACTGGAAATGATGTCAGGTTCCAGCATTAGTGCCATATGCAGCGAGCTATCTTTGAGTCCAAGACCCACCTCACATTGAGAAACTTGTGCAACATCTGCGTACCTCCTGTGGACCTCGGCCTGTGCGTGTTTTCAGCAGGTGGACTCCTATTGAGACCAAAGAATTGCTTTGGACTTCCATCCCTAATGAATGAACTTACCGTCAGTGTTCGGCGGTATTACCAGCTGCCAGGTACACGTGCTGAATTTAGGTTAACCCTTTGAATCACAGGACTAGGAGGAGATTCTGTCCTGACATCTTCAGGAATAATGCATCTCTGTAAAAACCTTAGCCTATTAAAAAAAAAAAAAAAAAAAAAAAGGTACCACTCATCCTCACTGATCCTACGTCATCCATTATTATAAAAGTACCCATTTTTAAGGCATTTAAGTAATTTCAATCTATAGTAAGTTAAATGACCGAAAGTTTTTTTTTTTTTTTTTTTAAATAATGTTCACAAATGAATCTCACACCATACGACCAGAAATGGTGTGGGAAAAATAAAATGCATGATAGACATAGATGATTGCATGTCTGATATCTGATTGACTGCCTGTTTGATAGAACTCAAAAAACATTCAGAGAGATATTTTTCAGCCACTTGAAGACATTCTATATGTATTACATGCCACCAAATAATCGTTTTACAATCAGATTGATGATGACTCAGTCTGACTGAAAAGTTTTCACTGTAAACACCTCAATCAGTCCAATTGTGATCAAAATTAATTAAATTTTCAGTCTGATTGATCAGACTGGATTCTTTTGGATGGATGTTAACTAGTAGAGTGTTAAGTAGATTTGATATGTTTAATGTGTGAAGTACATTACAGTTGAAAATAATCCAAATATGCACTTTAAAAGATTGAAAAGATGAGGCCGTTTGGGTTTCTAATGGAACCTTCTGGAGAACCTCTTGAGGAAATGCCAGAAAGTTCAATAATAGTAATAGTTTTCCCAGTAACTGCATTCACCTTAAGTAAGTAACTTCTAGTAAATTACCCCTATACATGATATTAAAGTATACACGCAGAATGTTCAGGGGAAGAAAAGCACAAACAATACAAAAAATAGAATGACAAAAAAATGAAATGAAATAAAATAAACAAAGAAATAAATAATCACCTCTTTCCTTCAGACTTCTAGATCCATTTATCCTTCGCTTGATCTTTTGGTCTTTTCTTTGGCCTGTCTGGAGATTGTTTTCTAATGTGGCTTTTATGGGTGTTTTTGTGGAAGCATTAATTGTAAACAGGATGTGTTTTGTGTGGTCTTTAAGAAAAAGTGTTTCATATTCTTGCTTGGACGTTCTTCAAAACAGCCTCTTGCAACTTACAAATTACTTATGCTGAAGTGCTGAACAAACCACATGTGACAATTATATAAATGGTCACTCTGTGTTTGTCTGGTAAAGATGTGCTGCAAGATCACACAAGTAGATTCAGCTACAGCTAATGCAATCCTCAACCGCAATGCATCATTAGCAAGGAAAACAGCAGCTACAAAGCATGATTTATGTTTCCCCAATAACCCACCTGCAAATAAAATCTCTCTTTCGTAGTTTTGCTTGAGTAGGAGGCTCACAGAGCGTTGCATATAAGTAGAAGCAAGCGAAACAATGCGAACAATGATTTATACAGGCGCTGCAGAGAGCGTCTGTCAAACGCAGCCCTCAGGAAGCTTTCATAGAGAGGAGGGATAAAGGAGAGGCAGCAGGCCAGAGGTTTGAATGCTCACAGTTCTTGACCTTTTGGCATTAGAAGTCTTGTAAGTTCAAACCTCAGCTATTACCAAGCTGAGCTCATCTTAAGTGGCTATACAGACGCAGACTGGAGTCCCAACAACAGGTTCCTACACAGGAATGCCTTTGGAAGCTAGACTGAACAAATGTCATAAAAATGTCTGTACAAACTTTTCATTTCTTCATTAACTGTTCAGAATAATATATTTAGCACTGTGCAAATGTCATGTTAGAGCCACCGAAAAATTAAGAGTTTTTTATATGTTTTGTTTTAGTGTGCCAGGAAATAACAGTTTTTATTTCCAAAAATTCATTTTGCCAGTAATTTGTAATAATCCAGTGAGGTTTTTGTACGCACAAAGAGTCCAACAGCAGATGATATGGTTGTGGTTACCATTAAAAAGTGTTTGGGATTCCTTGAAGAGACAGAAAAAAGCTAAATGCCTAAGAACTGTTGCAACATCTCCAAGACACTCAAACTACCTTTAAATCTAAAGCAAACGTACTCTGAAAAGTTGAAGAACTTTTCACTAATGCTGTAAAGTAACGACCAACCTTTGAAAACAGCTTTTGCACACAATGTTTGTAAGGTAGCTTTGCAGGCATATTTTTCCAGATAGATTTTGAAGGGGAAAAAAAAAAAAAAAAAAAAAAAAAAAAAAGAGTAAAAAGTATTATAATGTAAAGAATGTAAAATAATTAAATAAATAAAATTAAATAAAAAGCCTATGAAATTAACTGTGGAACACATCCTTGGAACATAAAAGAATTTGGAAGAAATTTTGAAGAATGCATGCAATTACACTGAAAGGGGTCTGTTTCAATTTTCAGAAGCAATGCAAAAGCACAAAAAGTCTAAATAAATGTTTTTCATATGACTTGTGTACATAATATATAATACACATTATATATACAGTATATCTATATATCTAGGAAGAACTGACCTGAAGGATGAATGGGAAGGAATCACAACAGGATATTGGATTAAAAAGGAAGTTTTGACTGGGGACACGAATGAAGCATATAATCACCAGCATTAAACTACTACAACTGTTTTTCTTTCTGAAAAGAATTTCAATAAGAAACCAGCGGGTAATGTGGGCTGAGCTGTCGCACTCTGTCACAGAGCTCATCGTCTGGAAAACATTGCATTCTAACTATTGTGTACAAACATCTGATAAACATCTTAGGAAAAATACAGATGAAATAGCAGATGGGGAAATGGTCTGAAAAATGCCAGATGAACATCTAGGAAATGTATGCTTCTGAGAAGTGATAAGCTATTAGATGCTTGAACATCTATGGAATAAGACTCTTTCTCCAGCGAGGGAAAAAAATAATTTATGATACCTTTATGAGGACAGGATTAGAATTTGAATGCTTTTAACATGTAATAGAAAAAAAATTGAGACCACATGGTTTCATTATTTACATTCAAATATTTGGATCATATTTGGATTTTTTTCTCTGAAAGTCTCAGAGCCTAAAACATAGAGCCCATTGATTTAAAATGGCATAAAGTTAATTATTGTACATTCTTTGGCCATTTTTCCTATTTTTCTCTCTCGAAGAATGTTTACTTCAGCGTTTCCAGTTTATAACTTTCACAAAATCATTACATTTCTCTAACAGCTTGTAATATGTATGAATTTATAAAAATGTGGAAAACATATGTAGAAATCTGCCCCCTGAACAACAAAACACATAAAATTGCATCTTTCGCACCCTTGTAAAAACGACTTCTTATACAGTATGCTCACATACGCCAAATTTTAGGGGGGGAAAAAAAAGAGTCAGAAAAAAAAACAGGTTACCAGTTTGGTGCACAACAGAATAGCATTTCCCCCTTAGGCTATGTGCCTCCACAGATGTTTCATTCAGCCTTTGACCACTCTAAAAGTGCTTCAGCCACTGCATTCCCTCCCATTGTACTGTGAAGGAGAGAGCGAGTGAGGGAATGACAGGGACAGGCTGTTTACCACCACCCCCTCTTTTCTCCCTGTGTTAGCTTGAGGGAGGCAAAGAGGTGGGGGTTGGGGGACATTGGGGTGGCAGCACAATTGCGAAGGGTCCAGCTTGGAGCTCCGGGCGGCACAGAGGGTCATAGAATGGAGCTGCGCGTCTGGGCCTCCCGAATCCTGAATCCGCTGGGTGGGTGGTCTCCTCTCTCCACACCCATTCTCTCTCTCTCTAATTCAGCCCCTCTGCTATCCCAACACCTCCAAGAGAAACGATTAGCTCATCCACTCTGGCCAGCACTTGAGCTCTGATGTGGCAGTCAGTGGCACAGACTGGATTCATTCAGAGCTAGATTAGAGAGCCTCACGGGCGAGCTGCGTGGCCAGGCCCACAGAGGGAGCCGCTGCCTCTGCTGCAGTGCAGTTCTGCTGGTGGGCTCTTTGCACTCGCACTACTAACTGGGTGGCAGTTAGCACTAATCCTGTCACTGATTACCTCTGGCATGAGGAAATAAACAGTAATAATGAATATACAACCTCCTTCCATCAACACGCACAAACGCTTTCAAACATTTACAGACCTGTGCTCCTTTTTCCTCATCAAACCATACGTCAAGATTACACACACATTTCATTTGGTCCCAACAATGTAGACAACACACTCCCTTATTACCAGATCTGACACTGGTTGTATATTCATTACAACACTTCCCAAATAGCACTGCAATTTCTTCCATTAAACTTCATACACAAACATACACTACCTACCGTTCAAAAGTTTGGAGTCAGTATGATTTTTAAAATGTTTTTCAATGTATTTAAATGTTTCTGAAAAGTCCAAAATATGTCTTTACTGTCACTTTTGATAAACTGAATGTGTCTGAATGTATTACTCGCACACATTTAAGAAATGAATACATACTTTAGAAACTCTAGTCTACATTCATTCTAGTGAAACAATACACATTTGGTCAAAAAGCATTTCATTTGTAATTAAGATCATTTTCAGCCACAATATACAAGATTTAGAAAATAAATAAATAATAAAATATATTATTTAATATATTATAATAATAAAATATATAAAAATATATAATAAAACACTATTTTACATATTTTTATATATTATTTAAAAAGTATGTATCATGTTTTTTAAAGAAATGTGTGTATATTTCAATATAGAGACACGATATGTACATTACAACATCACTTATTATTACAACAATTATTAATTAATTGTGTTACTCAAGGGGATTTTTGTAACAAACCTCTCCTGCTTTCTCACACCTACAGCGACACCTTGTGTCTACATGTGGTTTTACATGGTCCAAACTGGATTTACTATCAGCCAGGTGTGTTTAAACCCAGTAACTATAAACTGAACATGCATTTAATGAGAAATACTGTCACTGTCTTCAGTGATATTTTTAAAGGTCATTGTTCCACATTTCATTCATTTGTTCACCATTTTGTGAAATTTCTAAATATTTTAAAACATTCCCCAGAATATGAAAAGTATTGTAGTGAAAAGTGCTGTTACACTCAAAGGTACAAAAGTTGTCTCTGGGGCAGGACCTTTTCAAAAGGTACTAATATGTACCCACACTAATATGCCATCCCACTCATTTTCTATAGGGTTCAGGTCAGGGGACAGGGATGGCCATGGCAAAATCTTCATTTTGTGACCCATTTTTGTATTGATTTTGATGTTTGTTTTGGATCATTGTCCTGATGGAAGATCCAGTCTTGGTCAATTGTGTGATTTCTAGCAGAATTTTCTTATCTGCTATTATTTGATAGAATCTATGATGCCATGTATCTGAACAATATGTCCAGGTCATCCGGCAGAAAAATAGGCTCACATCACTAAAGATCCAGCAGAATTTAACCCATCTTGTGAGTGCTCTTTTTTTCAGTTTTATCTGACCATAGAAATCATGCCCATTAGAAGCTCCAGTAGAGTTTGTTTTTGGATTAGAGCAGAGGAATGTTTCTTGAAATTCTCTCAAATGATGGTGAAATAGGTGCTGTCTGATATTATATTTCAAGGCTTTCTGATCCCATGATCAACTCAACTAATTTCTGCAATTTTCAAGTTGTGATCCTTTGAAGGTCCTTGTTTCTTAAACGATCCTCCTCATTATGCATTAGGTCGATATAAGCACATGTTCTCTTCCAGGTTGATTCGTAACTTCACCAGTTGATTGTAGCATCTTACTTATTGCCCTGATGTTGGAAATGGGAATTTGTTAGCTTGATGCTTTAGCTATTTTCTTACAGCCACTTTCTATTTTGTGAAGCTCAACAATCCTCTGCTGCACATCAGAACTATATTCTTTGGTTTTACTTATTTTGATGGATGGTTAAGAGAATTTGGCTTTTGCGTTACCTGATATCTATACTCTTGTGAAAGAGGAAGTCATGACTGGACAACTTTATGTTTGTAGTCACCCTGGTGTGCTAAAAATATAAATATGTATGGGAATATACTTTATAGATATTTTATACAGAAGAATTTCTAGGGATGCTAATAATTGTGGCCACTGAATGAATGAAAGATCAAAATGATAAACAATGCAGATTTATTAAATAAGTTTAAATAAGGTACAAAGGCACACATTTTAAAAAAGGTACCACTCCAGTGACAGCTTTTGTACCTTTTTTTCAGAGAATGTATAGAAATTATGAAAAATTACTGTTGAATTTAGAAACTTAAACTTGTGACTGTAAATTATAAATGTAATCGCTTAATCACAATTCACCACATATGTTCCTATACATCTGCATTTCCCTTTTTCCTTTGATGCAAACAAAAATCACACATAGCCTGTTTATTTTAATTAGCTGAATAATGAAAATGCAGTAAACGGCGCTTTACAAAAGTGCACAAGTTCCTTAAGTGCCTTTTTTGGGTAAATGTCTGCTGCATCCTGTGCTGGTCATAGAAGTGGAAGTTATGCGGTTTCAAACTGAGCACTCACTGTCCTGAGGAAGCAACACACATTTGACGAGACTGTATCTTCTCTAAAGATGTGCTGCGCATCAGTTCATCTCCTCACTGGTATGTTTAAAGATATATTTTTTGTTGTTGCTGCCGTTTTTCTTTTTTTCTTTTAAATTTGAGTAACTGCTAAAATTTGCACAAATAGCTAATTGAAAACAAGAAGAGGAGCATAATTAAATAAGATTTAAATAGTCAACTAACTAATCATCTATTTCCTACTGTACAATTAAGGGTAATTTTTTTTTTTTTTTTTTTTTGTATTTTCGTACATGTTGTAATTTACAGATGTAATATTTGTAGATTGTAATAACTATGTTCCTCATGACCTGACCTGACCTTTATCGGGTACAATTCAGGTGCCTTACTTGTCTTTGCTGTTGAAAATGACGCCACAACCATTATAGCCAGCACAGAAAATACCACTGCTCCAGTTTCAGTGTCTACTGACAACACCACCCTACTCAATAAAACAAACTTTACCACGTCAAACTTCACTGTCCACCTGCCAAACACGACGGATGCGAAAACCACGTCAGATGGAGAATCAGGTAGCTTTTTCATTTTGCTTGATCGCTTGTCATTCAACTGCCCACACACTTTATACAGCAAAATGGTACAATTGGTAGGAAAACTGTAAGCTAGTTTATATGCTATGCTGCTTGCTTCAGTACTGATACATAAATGGGAAGCTCTAACCAAAGAATGTTACATCTGGTGATTTTTTTTTCTTCCTTTTTTGCAAACAGAATCATCTACTCCACCGCCCCCGGAACATCCGCAGACCAACAAGTACACCACAGACGATCCTCTGAAGACCGTTTCACAAACAAGAACAAATACTATGAGCAAATCCACAACTAGCAAAACAATCAGTAAGCGAAACAATACTGTGCAAGCATAACGATCACTGATTGTGCTTTTCATCTATAAAAAAATAACATTTGATTTTGCACAAAAGAGCAATGTGAGAATTCTGTACTTTAATTCTCACGCAGGAAGGAAGTGCGTGCCCTAGCACACTCTTAAAACTGTCATCATCTCCCAAATAAATTATTTTTATCAACCACCTATAAAGCAATTTATGAAAAAAGTAAATTAGAGCATAAACTTGCTATTCACCTAAAAATGTAATTATTTTCTTTGTGCAATGCATTTATGTCTATGCATAATTTTTTTTTTTTTACAGTAACTCAAGCACCAACACCTGGCAAAAACCACCATGGACCAAGTCAGTGATTTTTTTTTTCTTTATTGTCAGTGTTTATTTCTGTTTTTATTTCAGTTTTTTTGAATTGACAGATAAAAAGATATGTTTTTAATTATTCTTACTGTTTTTTTTACTCTCAACAGCTTACATAATTATCCTGATTATTGCTGTTCTGTGCCTCTCTGGGGTAGTAGTTTATTGTTGCCTTAAAAAGACATCCAGGGTAAGACATTTTTAAATAAATTATTACTAATAGGAAAACCAGTAATAAAATGAATAGCCTTGATATATGGCTTCCTGTGCTTTTGATATTTTATAATCATTACATTGGATATACAAACTACGTACTGGTCGTGTTTGTCTAATGCAGAAGTACTCTGTGGACTTACATCCCAAACAAGAAGATGCTCGGATCCCACTCAGCACAGTGGATGTAGAGGTGTTTGACACCACATCAGTCAAAGGTACCTGACATTCCTAACTTTTTATCACCACAGGGATTTCTCTACTTGCACTGACCTTGTGTTCTAAACTGTTCCCAAAGATATGCAAACATTCACTCCTGGCGAGTCCCCCGAGGCTCTTACAGACCCTGCGCCTGTGAAGGAAGCTGAAAAGCCTGAGGGAGGGAAAGGTGTGTGACAAGCAGCTGATTTCTAATACTTTATGGCTATCACTTTATCTTGAGAAATGTATTATAGTTTAAATACATTTCAGCACATATGTACTGTATGTTGTGGTTTCACACATTTTCATCAGTGTGTGAAGACCTATATAGAACTAAGGAGCACAAGAAGCAACCATATGAAACAACTGTCTTTGTGTGTGTGTGTGTGTGTGTGTGTGTGTGAGAGTGAGAGTGAGAGAGAGAGAGAAAGTTGCAATGTTTCTGAACCCAACACTACAAAAATAAATATGGGTAGCTGTAATTAAAAAATAATAAATAAAATAAAATTAATAAATAAATATACAACCTTTGAAAGGCTTGGTGTCAGTTACATTTCTAAAGGAAATACTATACCGACCCTAAACTTGCTGAAAGTTCGTAAACTAGGCCTACTATACTAAACTGTACTGTACTGTAGACTAATACGTTTTAAACTAGAGCAAAAATGATTTGTCTATGGTTACGTTCACACTGCGAGCCTTATGCTGAGTTCACACTGCACGATTTTAGCCCCGACTTTCACTCACAGACAGGTTTTGTTAAATTGCCGAAAAATGTCCAAAATCAGTGCTCGTTCACGCGAGTGACAATCATGCAGTGTGAACTATCAAAGACTCGATCTAGGAGAATCGTCAATACGTTGCTGACACCCGTGAAATATTTGGCACGGTAAATATCTGGGCCAGGATTCAAAATCCTGCGGCGTGAAAGGAGTTCTGACTGAAAAATACATTGGCGATGATCTACAGCCTATGTCTACACAGTAAATTTTGCAGTGTTAAATGAACTCTATAAGAGTTAAATTTAACACTCGGCTCGAGTGTATTTGGTCCCACTCAGAATTGGTGAT